>KE373072.1:89170-111115 GCA_000418225.1 Zizania latifolia
CCGCTGAACCCGGAGAGGAGGGCCAACTCTGTGCGCACCACGAGATGAGGCCCGCCCGCCTCTTCCGCTTGCACAGCATTCGTCGGCTCAGTTGTGAGTTGTGAGCCTCGGTGCAGGAGAACTGGCGCCTCTGCTTCGCCGGCAAAATGGCGGTTCGTCGCGGGATCCCTGGAAATGTCTGCGTCTAGAAATCAAAATTTCAAATGTGTGTAACTACTAACTATAGTGGTTGAGCTAGAAACGAAGTGACTGTCACATACTACAGAGGCAGGGTAGAAATATACTCGTGACAAATTAGAATAAAAGAATTTTAGAGGAATTAAAGTAAATTATATAAAACTTATGTGTTCCAAATAAGCCCAAGCTGTACATTGGTGGCAGAGTTTTGTATGTGTTCCATGCGCTATTTTACTAGACGGGTTACTTCTCTAGTAGGACCGAGGATATTCACTCCCACGAACATGTGTGTTTGATCTTAGATTTACACACTGTGCTTGTTTAGTCAGGACACACTATTTGGTAGACAGGCAAAGAGCATGCCTGCCCTATATGCAACTTGATGTCTTGATCCCTTGCAAAATTCCTAATATATATAATGGCACAAATGTCTGCTTGCATAACGACTGGCACGAGTAGACATGCACATGGTGCACCTCTTTGTTGCACTCAAAATCATGATAGTTCGCGAGGGACATCGATGCACAAGTTATCCTTCCTCATGTTCTTGCCTTGTAGCAACACACTACACTAGTAAAACTATCCCTCAGGTTTCCCTTTTTTTGGGCGAGGCTGGAGTGGTACTACATGTTCTATTTGCTTTACCTCAGGTAATTCATTTCACACATTTACCTTGCTTTTTCCTCATAATATTGCGCATGTTTTGCTCATTCCCTTCCTTTAGGCATGCTCCATGTGATGCTCAACCCCCATTTTCCATATGCAAAAAAGAAGCTCATGAACACCGAAGTGCAGCAGCGACGCCAAAATTAGACTGCCCAAAACATAAGCTGCACGGCCTACAAAATCTTTTGCCCGTCAGTTCAGAAGCAACTCATCTTCTCCTCTGCCTCTCTTGTAGAAGAAACGACGATTGATACAACTGCTAAGATCGGTGACATTCGGTGTTCGTATAATCGAACGAACGAAGTCAACGCCCCAGGAAAACAACACCGTCAAAACGCCAGCAAGAATCAACCACTTAACAATGGGGTTCATCCACAGGAAGACCTCAAAGCAGACAAGAAAACTAAAGACCCTCCTCCACCTCGCCGTCTCACGAATTGCCGTCGCTCGCCGGCCTCGCCTCGCTCGCAAGTCCATCGCCACTGGGGATGTCGGTCAGCTCCTTGCCCTCGGCCACCTCGACCGCGCCATCCACCGGGTATGTACATATGGCATTTCTTACGCAAGCAAGGAAACGAGGGATCATATTGTTCCAATGCAGGCCCGCTAATGCTAGCAGCATCTTGATTTCTCCACGCAGGTCGAGCAGGTCATAGAGGAGAGCAACATGTTGGAGGCGTTCGAAATGATAGAGTTGTATTGCAAGCGCCTCATCGAGAAGGCTGTGCAGCTGGACAAGCCTAGGTACATTTCTGTTCTTATCACCTGACTTGATCTTGCTTATCTCATCTCCTCTCCTTTCCGGTTGCATGACAATGTTGTTTGTTACCATCAGTGAGTGCGCCCAGGAGATACAGGAGGCAGCCGCGGGGCTCATTTTTGCTGCTGGTTGGTGCGGCGATTTGCCGGAGTTGCCGCTCGCACGCACCATCCTCGCGGACAAGTTCGGTAACGACTTTGCCTCAGCGGCCAAGGACGGCACTGGCATCATCGATCCCGTGGTAATTGGAAAATTAGATCCCATCCATTCCTGTCATGGCTCATTGATCAGAAATTGTAGTTAACACGGTTGCTTTCGCAGTTGGTGTGGAAGTTGTCCAGCGACACAACAAACATGGAGCTGAAGAAGAAGGTGACCAAAGAGATCGCCGCGGAGAACATCATCCTGGTAGATTTCTCTGAGCTGACAGAAGCGATCGATGAGGCAGCCACATACCATCAGGATCTTGAACTTGACACGCCATGGTAGGACAACTTGAATGAAAGCTCAGAGTGCTCAGATGACGGCCATGTTTCCATCTCCGATGGATCTGATGATAGGCTGCTGAAACCCACACAAGAAGATGAACTTCTCTGCGCCCAGCTGAAAATGTAACAGCTAACTGAGCAATGCCATCTGTACATTGTAAGATTACTAAAAACGAAGTGTGTACTCCTAAAATACATGTGGAAGTGTGTACTCCTAAAATACAAAGTAAGAAATGATGTGAAATATTCCGGTTAGTACTCATGAGCTACCAACCTTCCACCTCTCTCGATCACCCAAGTTCCCTTGCCTGCCATGGCCCCTGTTTCTAGGTCTTGCACTCTTGCTCGACCGCTGCATGAACATCATTAGAGAAGGAGAGCCAGGGATCGGCTGCATGAGCGAAGGAGGAGAATCAACCATCGACACGAGTGAAGATGAAGAATCAGTTCCAAGATCCATAGTCACCATAGAGAAGGAATAGTCACCCACCTTCAGGCCATGCATGGACCTCGACCCACATTTGGGCTGGTGACAAATACCTCTCCATTAGTAAGTACTAGACAGACAGTACGGTAAAGGTTGTTCCCAAACTAGTGGCTTTAGCCTTACTCCATAGCCACAAAGGCACAGTAACTTGTCATCCAACAGTAGTGACCAAAAGGCTAAAAGAAGGTCAAGACAAGATATGAAGATGTGCTGCTAGAAGAATAACATTGTTTCTCTGCATCAATGGCAACCCACTATCATAGAGTCCTGATTATGGTAGCAAGGAAGAATGCTCCTGCAGTTACCTCGTGGCATCCATTCTGACAGAAAAAACTATCTCAGGAGATCTTTCTTCAGCCCCTCACCAATTCACCATGCCTACCAAGACAAGCTTGCTAGGGTTATGGTCTAGCGGTTCCGGTTTCCGAAATACTGCACTAGGTACATATAAGCAATTTATTCTAGTTCTCGACACAGTGCAAGTTTAAGCCCTACACAACTTCAGCTTGCTTGGGCTTTTAAAGTTCAGGATGAGTCACTGGCTCACTGCGGCGTTTCATTAGTTAGTTCATAAGTGTGGCTATTGACCAATGCAACTGCTACCATAGTCATCACTTGTAGAGCACATTATAAGAGAAAAATCTAGTACTGGCCACGATAAACCAAGCGAGGCTGTAGGATAATTGCAAAGCCACAAACAGATTGTGTAGCATGTAATGGCATGTCGAACACAAGTGAGCACAATTGTAGAGTTGACTAATTTATTGAGAGAACTCAAAGCAAACACGTCATGGAAATTATCCAGCAAGCGTAATATTATATCACTTGTAATCGCCCGAAATTTTCACAAACCCTATCACATAAGCACAAATCCGAAAGTAAAAGGACAACGGGCAAGAGGGCACTGAACCTCTCTCTCATCGATCACTGCATCTTCATCTCCATGATGCTCTTGGCCTTTGGGGCGTACAGAGAGTACACCACCGCTTGCCGCTTCGCCACCTCCAGCTGCTTCTTCCCGTAAGCGAACGCCGCCGCCGCGGCAGGCACGTCGCCGAGGGCACGGTTCTCGCGGAAGGCATCTGCGGCGCGGCGGCACGTGTACTCGCGGATGTTGTAGTCGGAGAACTGCCTAGCAGTGCGGAGAAGGGATCGGAAGAGGGACATCACCTCCGCTCTCGTCGGGGCCGCCGCCGCCATGGATGCGCTCCGTGTACCGAAACCGAACAGACGAACCGCCTGGAGACTGGAGTGCTGCCGTCCCCGCCCCCCCGTGCTTTAGCCCCTAGTCGAGTCGTGCGTGCAGGATCAACAGCAGCAATGCTGGGCTGGGCCGGCCGCTGGCCTGGCGCGTGAGGCTGGCCTGCTGGGCGAGTCACCGAGCCCCATTTGCCAGCGCCAAATAAAATATTTAGGCGGCGCATTGGGGTTCTTCCGTGCGTGGGGAACGATGAGCTCGGTCTCTGATCCGCAGGCGAACGGCGACCATCAACCGGCGGCGGCGGCGGAGGAGATGGAAGACATCGGGGCGCAAGTCGAGGAGGTAGAGGCAGGTGAGAGTGAGACAATGGAAGGCGTCGCCTCCATCGCGTTACTGCCCTCCGGCGTCATCTCCGGCCACTTCATCCGCCTCCCGGACTCCGTCTGCTACGGCCTCCATGGCACACGTAATTAACCCTTCTTCTTCGGGTTCGTTCTCCTATACTTGCTAGTTGCTGATCATGGGGTTGCCTCCAACTGCCTCTTGATTGAATCGTCTGTGCTCGCACCTAAAACCCTTCTGCTCATCGCAAGGTGAAGAGCAAGTGATATACAGTTTTTTTCTTGTTTGGCGAAATTTGTGTTGAAATAATGAGAAATGTCCATGTTCTGGTCAAAAACGAAATTGGATCGCAAAGCTAAAGTGTGTACAGAATGACTCCAATGACATTACCGGCAGCATGAGAAAGTTGCAGTCTTTTTATTCTGTCTGAAATATGTAAGATTGATCAAGCAGATGCCCATTTTTTATATGTTGGGGAGCTGTGAGGAACTGAGGATACATATATGCGATAAGATTTCTAAATCGTATCAGGCAATGCCCTTTACAATGTCATGTCATTCAAAAGATAAAATGTGTGTAAAATTGCATAACCATTTACAATTAGGAAAGTGGGGTTTGTTTTGTTCTTTCAGAAAAAAAAGTAAGATTAACTGCTGATGCCCTTATAGACATGTAATACAATCTTAAGGGATACATAATCAAATAATTGTTCGATGTAGTCTTAGGGAATTTCTGTGAGTGGAATTGTGCACCATCTCTTTCTTCGCCACATAGACACTATATAATCTTAGCTTACATTACCCTTCTCCTTTTCTTGTCTACCATTTAAGCGATATCTTGTGAGAGGGAATGCAGCCGAGGAGAAGATTACCGCCTTATAAAGCTTTCCATAATTGATTTTAAGGTGATAAATGTCTAATTGCTCCTCCATCAAGCATACTTCTACCACTTTTTGCTCTAGATTTTCTTGAATCTACAAGAATTAACTTGCAAATAATTATATTAGCATACTTTCTCATATAAGTTAAAATTCTCTACGATGCTCATGTGACAGAACAAGCAAGAGAAGATGGTTGTGGTAGAATGCAGGGGCCATGATGCTGCTCGGTTACAAAATATTGACCATTTGCATGGGTAAGTACTTTTTGTCATGGATGAATTTCATTAGAAGTAATGCTGAATTTACTATTGTCAACAATTGCTGTTCTATATGAGAATTTTTCTGAGATATTGTCAGTACATCTGAATTCTGTATAGAGGTGCACCATGTGCCCATCTTCCCCTGCCTTGTTCTCCCAAGATTTCCGCTTCTACCATCTTTTGAGGCTCCATAGCCACATAACTGCTTTGTGGTGAACATCAAAACAGCAGACAAGAAATTATGCTTCAAACAAGTGCTTGTGTTAGTATTGCAAGAAATTGAACAATCCCAAGAAAATGATAAATTGGTCTTTGTATTAACTATCAAGTACTATCTTGTGTGTCTTTGTTCTCTGTTTTCTATTAAAATTTGTCTCAAACACATCATGCTATTTTGTATTCCAGAGCTTTGACACTATTTCTTAACTAATTAACCTCTCACTAGTTACTAGCATGTTTTTTCCAGAAGACAAAGATCTGTTAATGGATAATTCCATAGCCACATAACTACTTCGTGGTGAACATTAAAACAGCAGACAAGAAATTATGCCTCAAACAAGTGCTTGTGTTAGTATTGCAAGAAATTGAATAATCCCAAGAAAAGGATAAATGGGTCTTTGTATCAACTATCAAGTACTATCTTGCGTGTCTTTATTCTCTGTTTTCTATTAAAGTTTCTCTCAAATACATCATGCTATTTTGTTTTCCAGAGCTTTGACATTAGTTCTTAACCAATCAACTTCTCGCTAGTTACTAGCATGTTTTTCCAGAAGCCAAAGATCTGTTAATGGATAATTGCTGTGGGTTTTACTGGCATGGAGTTAATGCTGTAGAACTGTTCATATTCCTGGACTGCTATGATGTACTAATGTGTTCTGATTGACTTACCTGTAATTAGATATCGGGCATAAGTTCTGATGAGTAAAAGGAAGTTTGAAAAAGGAAAAGACAGGATTATAGTAGAGTGAGCTCTAGGGTCTTTCTTGGTTGACGCCAGTGAATGATGGTAGTGGTTATGCCCTGAGGGAACTGGTGACTATGTGCTCTTTGGTATAAAAAAGAGTCAGTTAATTGTTTTTATGCTGGGTGTGAATTCCTAATTCAATCTTAGTTTTCCTAAAGGAAAAAATATTTTGTGCAGTTGGGAAGATGACATCATTGGTTTAGTTGAAAAGGAACATGGGAATCGGAAGTTCTCGGTCACTTTTGAGTGTGAGACACTGAAGGCTGACAAAGCTGCGGAAGAGCACATTAGCAAGTATATGCCAAATCTAAGTGGATTGGATGCAATTGGTAAGCACCAAACGGTATTATCTCTGTGAATAGTGGCAAACCTAAGCATGCCCATGCCTATGTTTTTTTGTTGATTGGTGGAATGCTCAAGACTCAAGAGAGATACTTGGTTCTCCACCGCTAGTATTTTTTTCCTGCAAAGGTGTTGGGGTGGTGGTGACAAGTCGTAAATGAGCAAAATCCAGTAAGTAGACTTAGAGTGGACATTTAGCAGTTCAGTAATCTTCAAATTTTATACAAATGCCAGCTCCCCATTCGTAAGGGATGGATGATTTAGTTATTCCGCACCAAGTAGTATACCACCCTATCCCATGGTGACAATTTTATCCAGCTCCATTTGAGAGCAAGTTTCCACTGTGTGCAGACAGACTGTTAATGCCTACTAATTCATTTTTATCTTGCACTGCAGTAAACATAGGGAAAATGAGTATCTCTGGCATCAGTCTTGACGACGATGATGAACCCAAGGGGAGACAACTAAAAGCAGAGGCGTCTTTGTCAGGGCGTGTTAGCAGTGGCTGACTGGCCCTTGCTCTCCTTCCTTACGTCGCTTTTGGAGCCTGAGAAAGCGGGACTGTGTGGTTACCATCAAACGCCAACACTGCATCCAAAATCTATGTAGATTTGACTAATTGCCTCAACACTGGTATGTGTTTAGCCATTTAGGATGTTTCGACTTTCGAGTAATCAAGTTTTTTGTTGCTTAGCGTAATCCCTGTTGCTGCATCTGACGCGAATTATAGAGGGCTTGCACACTTCAATCTGGATCTTGTAAGAAGTGCAATCCTTATGTCTGCCTCTACCACCAGTACTATTTGCCATGCTTGTACGAGCATGTAGCAATGCTTGTCTGGTTATGTGTCTTCAATTCTGTTGCGACCGTGAGCTCGTGGAGGGGGTCCGGCCTCCGGGCTCATCTGGCTCGCATGTGGCTTGTGTGAGACAGAAAAAACAAGCGTATCTACCGAGGATTCAAGGATCTGCAATGGCAGTATGCCCTGCCATTGCCATTGCCACTGCGGTGACAAGCTGCACAGTACACCGTGCACCGTGCACGCTTCCATGTAGGCATGCAGCTGGTGCAACGCATCTGTGCTAACACAGTAAGTGCTACAGCTTTGATGATTTCTGATCATTGCAAGAAGTTTTGGTTGTTTTGGTTGGTTGAAGGAAAAAATGATATGTTTATCGAATTATGATGCTCATCATATGGTACATGGCATCTGACAACTGGACACTTTGCTCTGCAAATCATTTGAGTATCCTAGATTGATCATTGCATCATTATTCAAAGTCTAAACAACACATATGGTGACAGGTAAGCACAAAAAGGAAAAAGGCGCGACATTTGGGCCTATGCCCAATAACAAAAGGAAAAGAGTAAAGAAAGGACAATGAGGGGGTAACAAGATTTTTCAAAGCGGTGGAGCCCAGCTAGTTAGATACTGTCCGTGGGCCCCGCAAAGCAGAGCCTGCTCTCCCGTCCACGGTATGCCTCCCGGCTCCCACTCCGCCCGCACGCTCGAACGAAAGGATCCCCTCGATCGGACGCCACGTGTCGCGGGCCTCGACCAACGGCCCAGATCGCAAGCCCGCGCCTCGCTCGTCGGAATTCGGAAAGGAACAGCAGACGGGGCGGGCAGAAAGGCGAAGGGAATTGGAACGTTGCTCTGACACGTCGGGCCCCCCCGAACCCCAGGGTCCACACTGCAGTGGGGCGCGTCGTCAGCGATTTGGTTGGGCTCGCCCGGGCTGATTGTATATATGACCCAAAGTTGGATTATTTCATGTATTTCCCTAAAGTTCGCCAAAACAACTCGTCAGGGAAATACGCTCAAGCACAATGGAAATCCAATCCGGATGAATGCAATAGAATGGTAAAATTATTGGAAAATATATAAAAAGAGAAAAAGAAATTAAAAATATTATTTATGTGTGAAAAAAGACGTATATATATAATTTTTTCAGCTAAGTGCATGGTTTATGTGTGGACGAGTTTAATTTTGAGCAAATATTCGAAAGTCGCTCTAACTTAGGCCCATATATCTCCGGAGAAAGTGCAGGGGAGAGGGGGAAGGAAATAGAACGAGAGAGAGAGAGAGAGAGAGGGAGAAGGAGAGGGGGAGAGAGAGAGAGAGACGAGCGGAGGAGAAGGGGAGAAACAGGAAGAAGAGGAGGAGGAGGAGGTGGTGGTGGGATCGATGGCGTCGCGCGTGCTGCCGTGAGATTTCTGATCGCGTTCGTGGCCGCAGGTGAGCCGCATTGCCGCCTTCCGCTTCTGTTCTTCGACCGGTGCTGTTTTGCGAATCTCGTTGGGCCGGGAGGATCGAAATGGTTGGTGAGCGAGAGGCAATGGCGGTATGTTTGTTCTCTTGTGGATTTGCGATGCGTGCGCTCGTTCTGGGATTCGACAACGGCACGCATTGTTCGTGTTACCTTCTTAGCTGGGGGGAGAGTATTTGACCGGAGAGAGGAGGAAGGAGTCGTGCATGCCTGCTTGATGTGATGAATCTGATTGCGTGAACTGCATGCAGATCGTTGCGGTTGCGGGTACACTCAGAGGATTGATCCATGGGATTTCTTTAGTGGTTAGTAATATGAATACGAGGGGTGTTTCGCTCGTGATAATTTTGGAATTGCATGACGTACACTGTAATTTTCCCCAGTTAATCTGTGTTTTGGGGCGAATGATCCTTGATTTATCCAAGAGAATACCTCATTTGATTGATTCTGATTGTAGCTTTTAGCAATTAGCATATCTAAGTACTTTGATCTGTGTACAACACTAGGACTTGAGTTATCTGCTCGGAAGCAAAATGTTTTCAGACGCAACTAAACCGTTTGGCTCGTCAACTTTATGGTGAAGAACAAATGTATCTTATATTTGTGAGAGAAATATTGCTTAAATGTCTTAAGGTGCAGTTTTAGCACTCATGAATTTATTTTTGTGTATGTAGGTATCACATTGAAATTTTAAACGGTGCTCACTATTCTATGATAATAGATTAATACCATTATGAAACAAAGTTCCAATTGCTCACCGGATAACAGAACTGGAACTCCAGCTCTGCTAATAGTCTGCCATATTTACCCTAGTTTGTAACTTTGTTTTAATTCTGTCTGTGATTTGCTGAATTATACATTTATACTTCTCTGTTGTAATATTGCTTGATCTAAATAATCCCAACTAACGGCTTAAAAACTTATAATTTTATACTTAGGGTGGATGTGGAAGCCAACAAAACAGATTTGAAGCTACTGCATGGTGGCCTATAATAAATAAGTTTGCATACTTCAATTTCTTCTGGTACATCCTTATTCCTGCATGGAATCTTGAGGTTCATGGGTACCTATCATATTTGCCCTTGGCTTAGCTGATGGATTGTGGGTTCGTGATCTTATACATAAATTTGACTAGTATTTAAGGAAGAGATTGGCAGATCAAATGGTTCAATCACATATTTTCCTACCGATTTTCAGTTTAGCTCTGAATACAATGAAGCATCTAGTGATACCTATTGAAGTTTGAATATTTATGAAGCCTATTGATGTTTGAATTGATAATATCATTGTGCCATATTATTTACCTTCACTATAATAAATACATTATAAATTTATCACTACTAACCTTGTATACTGTATCAGTCTCTACTCTAGAGAAATACCAACTCATTGGTGGGACAGAATCCATCCTGGGGTGTTCATCAGTCAGCCATTTAGAGAAGACTATGTCAGCTTCAGAGTTCAGGATTCCTTACCAGCAAGTAAGAGGGCATGTGCTTCCCTTACATTTTTTCCCTTGTCTATATTTCTTCATTTACCCTGTTTGCAGTTAGCCATTCTAGTGAAGAGTTCACCATTTCACCACTACAGTGAAGTTCAGTTGATTTTGAGTATCTTTCGAGATACTGGATTAGTGCAATTCATTTTAAGTAATGAGTAAGGTGAAGGTCTCATTTCGTTGATCAGGATGAATGCCTCCTATATGTTTTATTACAAATATTGAATGCTATTTTAAATAGTATTTTAGCAGTAGGCCAGCAACTTCTTCTGGCATAAAGAGTGAATCTAACTGAAGCACAAAATAGATCTTCCATTTATTTGAGCAATCTTGATAATCAAAAGTTAATAATATACTGTTTCTCTATAGAACCTCTCTAAGATTGTAGCAGCATTATATAAAAATTTCGTCTCAAGACTTTATGAAATTATAGTAAACACTGTGTGCATATAATACCTCTCGTGTAAAAGCTTGATTTTTTCTTTAACTCAAGTTTCACAAGGTTGGCTACATCACTTCACTCTGGTGTTAGGCTGACCCCACATTGTTCATACTTTTGATAGGTTTCATCTTCACAGCCTACTGAGAATGCAGGTCAGTTCAAGGTCTGCCGATGTGGGGAAGGAGACCCAAACTTTCAGAGTACAAACACATCTGAAACTGGTGACAGTCCACCGACTAGTTGTCCTAATTGCCAGGTTTGTGGGATCTTGCGCTTAAAAGTTGTGCAATGTATTTAATATTTATCTAAAGAACCTTTTGAATGTCCTATTGTAAGCTACCTGCTAGAGCAAGTGATACTCTGCTTGATACATCACCAGTTTGCAGGTTAATTATCAGACTGTCTATAAATACATAAGCCGCCATTTCTATTTATATTTGGCACTTATTCATACTTCGAACTTCAACTTTTATATTATCATGTCTCATTGGCACTTTCAGTAAGAGTACGATAAAAATGGGGGTTGTTGAATGATTATTGTAAATCACATTATTACTTAAGAGTTATGAACAGTGGAAAAAGAGTATACTTGGCTGCTTTTGTGCTTTACTATTGCACACACAGTTTTCATGACCAATTATAAATGCTCTTCTAATGCAGGTTCTTAAGAGTGGACATTTACTGCTCTCATCTAAAGGTATGATTTGTGGTAATATGCGTAAGGGATTCATAAATTCTTCTTTTAGCGTTACTTGATGCATTGTTACATCTAAAACATATGTTTGTGGTAGAAAGCTTCTGATCAACATATTTATGGATAGTAACGTTGTCCATTCAGTGAGCCAAATACGACCAATATAACCACCTCTTGCACTTCAAGTACACAAGAATCAATAACACATGCTACATTGAAGTCACACAGTTAGGAAAATGTCTTACGCCAATCCTACCATATTTGATGGATATTTTTGTAACATGATAAAGTATAAACTCCGTTTGTTTTGCCATTGTTTAGTAGATAGGATATCAAGTTATTAATCTAGTAAATTATACTATAAAATTGATAATCATTTTGGCTGGCACATTAAATTGGAGCAGATCGGATTCATTTTAGTCCCTCTTGTACCTAGTACAAAAGGTACATAAAATATACTGTAACCAAACATATTTTGTGAAATGCCACAATTTTATTTGGTCCAGATTCACTTAACTGTACTAAGCCCCATGCTGAACAGAGTCAAGCCAATAAAGAGCTGTCTTAGTTTGAATAAATTTTGCAGGGAACATCTGCTTGCAGTTTTCTTAGGTGTATCAGAATGATTCTACCTTTAGTTCCATCTTAACTATACTAAGCCCCACGCAGAACAGAGTCAAGCCAATAAAGAGCTGGCTTAGTTTGAATAAAATTTGTAGGGAACATCTATTTTCAGTTTTCTTAGGTGGATCTGAATGATTCTACCTTTAGTTCCACCTTCTGTTATGTGGCAATTTTAGAAGCTTAGTTACCCACTGCCTCTCTTTTAAAAATACATATATATATGTGCGAGGCTTTTCTTGAAAGTTTATATATTTGTATCTACAGTATTCTTCATGTTTCACTAAAAGTGGTAAGTTACAGGAATTGGTTGGACGACATGGAAAAAGCGCTGGTTTATTCTTACAAGGGCATCATTAGTGTTCTTCAGAAGTGACCCCGTAAGAAATCACAGTAGTTCCTTCTGTGCCGTCCTTTGTTTTCACGTAATACTGTACTGTAGCATATATTTACTATATTGTGTTTCTTTGCATCAGTTGTTCATTCACAAAACTGATGTGGGTGATTTATTTTGATATTTGAGCTAGGATATTGTTTACTGTAACGAATCGTGCTCAATGTATGCATATTTTTATTTTGTAAATAGAAGAAACATTAGAAATTGTAAACTGCTTGGTATAGGAGTAAGTTGATTTGACCCGTGTTTCTGTAAGTTTTTGTTGTATCACATCGCCATTCATTGCCTTGTTGTGACTGGAGGTAGAGTCTCTGCTGGGCTTGCTACGTTTTGTATTTTGGGGCCTCTTGATATAGATATACCCTATTTATGGTCACTGTAACATTATTTTGAACAGCCTGATGAGCACAGTTATAATTTTGGTCTAATTGAATTATAATTTGTGTTTATTCAGAAATAGGACACCATGGGATAACCTACCTTTTAATGAGAATTTAAAAAACTTGTTATTCATACTATCTGATCAGCAATATCATCAACTAGATGATAAATGGCTATAACTCCAGCAGCTCTAATGAAGCTAACAGTCTGGCATTCCTTGTATGATGAATTTGGTTCCCAACTCTTACCAGATAGAATATGCATATTCTCTTTGAATCTTTCCACTTTCCTGTGATTATGTTTCAGTACATTCAACTGTTTATCCTTCTGGAATTTAATAGGATTGAAGGAAGTGTGC
Source organism: Zizania latifolia (assembly GCA_000418225.1). Lineage (NCBI taxonomy): Eukaryota > Viridiplantae > Streptophyta > Magnoliopsida > Poales > Poaceae > Zizania > Zizania latifolia. Next base: position 102,399 of record KE373072.1, read on the forward strand.
AAATCAACCTAATAGAAACTTCATAAATAATATTAACAATATGTTTCCCATCTGCTTGCTGAGATGGGGTCAGATAATAACTAAAGTACTTGTAAACTTGTACTAAGTAAAAGCTATGTGGAGGCAAGTTATATTATGATTATTATCCAAATGGAATAGTATTGCACACTTGCTCAGACACCCCTGCAAATTTGCATCCTGGCTTGGTATTAGTTAGAACTTAAGCACCTACACCTGAATGTGAGTGGAATAGTTTTTTTTCCCGCTTGCTATTAGTTGGACATAGAAAGTGACAAAACAAAACCTAAGGCTACTTCTGGCTGTCAATGCAGCCATTTTGAAGAGGCTAAACATTATTACAAGAACTGTGTAGGCATAATATTTTTTGTATTATTAAAAAAGTGTTTTTGGATTGTTGTTGAAATATCATGAGTATTCGTTTGGTAATATGTAAGATTAAATATATTAGGTGTCTATAAACATGAAAACTCCCAATGTTTTGCTTTAATTTCAGAATGCACCTCCCAGAGGAAATGAACCCATTGTTACACTTGGTGGAATTGACTTGAATAACTCTGGAAGGTATGCATCAAGAAAAAAAACTTTGTTGAAAGGACAAAGTTCCTCTAATATTTTCTGAGAAGCATATAATCTTGAGCTATGGTTTCAGTGTTGTGGTCAAGGAAGACAAGAAACTTTTAACGATGTTATTTCCTGATGGCCGTGATGGGCGTACTTTCACTCTGAAGGTTGGTTGTGCACTTATTTCAATTCTTAACATCTGTTTTTAGCGTTGGTTGGCAGATTATGTGCTGATTGTATTGCTGGCCATGAGTGGCAGTGACTAATAAGTTGTTCTGTTCATGTTTAATACGCCTATCATACCTATGCGACACTGTTTGGACTTTAATGGAATGACTTTCACAAAGCAGGCAGAAACTACAGAAGAGCTCAATGAATGGAGAAGTGCATTAGAGAATGCTCTGGCACAGGCACCTGCTGTAGCGAATACTGCAGGGCAAAATCCAATTTTCAGCACTGACATAGCAGAGCTTGCTGAAGCTCCAGCTGAACAGCGTAAACTATGTTCATTTTCATAAAATTGCTCAGCAACTGAGATACTATATTCCAGTTAGGGCGGTAAGTTCCACTTGAATAACAAAATCCTACTGTTTCCATTGCAGCAGGGGATAAATCTGTTGTTATTGGCAGACCTGCAGAGTTTGCTCTTGTAGATGCTGATGGTAGCCCATCTTTCCTGGAGAAGGCCTTGAAGTTCATTGAAGATTATGGTGATTGTTTTTCTTTATTATAATTAATCAGCACATGATCTTGACTTGTGTTCATACTATCCTTGTGAATATTAAATAACAATCAATTAGAAATTCAATATTTGTCTAAAAAATAGAATCATCATATATTTACTATTTTCTCAGTTCAGTGATGAGCAGAAACTCACTCTATTTGTAGGTGTCAAGGTAGAAGGAATCCTCCGTCAGTCTGCTGATGTTGAAGAAGTCAAATGCAGAGTTCGGGACTATGAAAAGGGTAATTTCTTTGCCCCCTTCTGTCTCTGTCTCTAACAAGAGCTTGTTGAGTGTTACTCTAATTGAAATAAAATGCATTTTCCCAAGGATATGTTGTCATTTGAGCCCTTAATCATTTGGATAACCTGTGATCATTGATTTTCTGTGCCCTGTTCACTTGATATATTTAAATCTTTATGGCGCTCTTATAGGAAAAAATGAGTTCTCCCCAGAAGAGGATGCACATGTTATTGGTGACTGTATCAAGGTATTTATTGGGCAATCATTGACTATATTGTCACAGTGTAGACTTACCATATTGTTTTCAGTAACATTTGTTGGTTCTCCTCTGCTACAGTATGTTCTGAGAGAGATGCCATCATCTCCAGTTCCTGCACCATGTTGCACCGCACTGGTTGGAGCTTACCGTAAGACTGACTTGAAATTTTATTTATCTATTATTTCAACAACAAAAAGTCAGTGCAGTCTTGCATTTGAGTCTAAGAAAACTGATGATAAGGAACTTTCCAAAAATCAGCTCAAGATATTCCCTTAACCTGAACATGCTGACATTCTTAGAATTATAAACTGATAAAGACGTGTGATTGTGCAGGAACTGACAAGAAAAGAAGGCTTGATGCTATGAATAAAGTGATTTATGAGGTCTTCCCAGAACCAAACCGACAACTATTGCAGAGGTACCTACCTTGGGATGTTTTTGTTTGAAATTTCTGATCAGTTAATACTCTTGGTGTCATGTCTGGGATTTTCATTTGTGAAAAAAGAAAGATTCCTCATTCCATGGCATTATTTTAAATTTTATTATTAGTTAGCTTTAGATTGTACTACATTACTACAATAATAGCTTCAAATTCCACCGATGGACTCCAAAACTCATCGGTTTTCTTTTAGGATTCTCAAGATGATGCAGATTGTCGGGTCGCACAAAGCTGTAAATAGGATGTCTCAATCTGCTCTGGCAGCTTGCATGGCACCACTCCTTCTCCGACCTCTTCTTCTCGGTGAATGTGAAATTGATAGTGACTTCAGTATGGCTGGGGATGGTTCATTCCAGCTGCTTCAAGCTGCAGCTGCTGCTAACCATGCTCAAGCAATTGTTATCATTATGCTCGAGGAATATGATCAGATATTTGATGTATCCTCCTTTTTCCTTGCTGTGTTCCTTTTTACAATCAAGTTCCATTTGAATTTATACTGCATCGACTATTAATGAATTATAATTGAGCTTTTACCTGTATAGGACTTGGAAGACAGTTCCTGTTCTTCAGATGCATATACTGAATCCGAAGATGGTGATGTTGACAAGGAATATTCCACGGACAATGATGTCCTAGAAGATGATTTATCTTATGATTCTGGTGAAGATAACATCGAAGAAGACATGGTTGATAATATTGAGAACTCTTTTGGCGGCAGTGAATGTGACAACAACATTAGGATCAGTGTCTCTGACAAGGTACTTCAACTAGCCATCATTTTGATTTCAAGCATTGCATACAAAATTGCTGTTGCTGAAAGGTCCTGCAAGGAGCTTGTTTCCCTTTTATAGCCTTTTATGATCTGCCCAAGCTATTCTTTTTTGTTAATTTCAATTTTAACTGTGAATCCATATCATCAGTCATCCTTCTTGTTTTCCTTTTAGCATACATGGATTAACTTCTTATACTATCTCCCTATCCAGTACCCCACTGTCTGCTATAGTTCTTTTTAATGCTTTCGAATCAACTGATATATGTGATTATTAGGTTCCCTCTGGTAAAACATGGCCAAATCTAAATCAGTGTTTCAAGCTAACTTAGAATTGAAGTGCTGATTTTTTTCATACTCTCTCCGTCCCACAATGTAACAAGTTTTAGTGTTTAAAATTTGTCCCAAATGTAACAACCTAGTACTTATAAAAGGTGATTTTTATCTCTAAAGTATCTATACTATCCCTAGACTTAATTACTCATTACTCTATCCAACCACTCCGGGACCTACATTCACTCACTCTAAGGAGGGTAGGATGGTATTCTTGCTTATCTCCTTAATACATATGTCTAAGCCTAAGACTTGCTACATTTTGGGACAGAGAGAGTACTATATAATCCAAATTTGCTCTTGAAGCTTGCAGCTTTGTTCTTACACAAAAAACAACTTGTTCACAGTAGGTCAATTGTCTGATATGTGAATTGAATATGACTACGGATTACTGCCTTGTAATTTTATAATCCAAAATGCTTCAAGTATATTGATTGCCCAGAATTACATCTTTGTATCGTGATCCATCAGCATATTAAAAACAATAATTTGGGCATGGCATGTAATGCCAATGATCAAAATTTTCAATCTCTAATGAAGGAAGCAAGAACAGAACATGGTGCACTAAGGGAAGACATTGGTCAAATTTCTTCTGTTCCATCAGTGGAGAATACCTGCCAAGTGGAGAGAAATAATTCATCCCATCCAAAACAAGAATTATATGAATCAAATGGATCCACAGATCAAATACAAAAGTTTAATAATTGTTCATCGTCATCAAGAGCAAAATTTATGGAGAATTCAAGCAGCTCAAGAAATAAAGGCAAAAGGACCTTATGGGGCCGTACTTCAGTAAGTGCAATTATTATTTGCATACTTCTGCACATTAATGAGGGTGGGATAATAATCCTATAATGTGAGTAAAATACATCCTTTACAGGCAAGAAAAGACCTGTCGGCAGAGGAGATTGACTATTGCAGTGATGATGAGTAAGTAGTTATATATACTTGTTATGTCTATCTTGTTGAAAGAGTTCCAGGCATACCCTTAAAAGCACCACATTATTATAATTTATCTCTCTGCTCTCTCTCTCTCTCAATTACTAACAACTCTTTTGATGATGGGTCCAACAGTGAGATTAATTGACAGTTGTTAGGGTAACGATGGGAATAAAAGTAATATTTCTTACTCATTTTGTGTTTACTTTCACCTCACTTCTCTTCATTTCCACAATTAAATAAAGGGGATGCTTATGCTAATATGACATTAACAAATTTTTTACTATAGAAGGTATTTCACATTTTTACTTCCCCAACATTTTCTTGCACTTCCTTCCACTCCCACTCCCACTTGTAGGATCAGTAGTGTATGGTGGAAATATAAGTGCTTGTGAAGTTAAAATACAAACACATTTTCCATAGTCATTCCTGGAAATTTTTGGTTCTTCCGTTGCATATGTGGGGAATTTTCTGTTTGCTTCTTCAAAATCTGTACCTTTAGAGTTTGCCTCTTATCTTTGATCAACATATTTAAAAATATCAAAAGATGAGCACCTGGAGACGTAAAATATGCATTGCTGATATTTTTTGAGTTATTTGTTAAAATTGGATTTGTTACTAGGACTCTTATTGAGAAGCTTGAGAACAACAAGACAGACCTCCAATTGAAAATTACAAAGGAGGTACAGCCCTTTCCCTAGGATCACATAGAAGCTATGTTCCATATTCTTCAATATGAGGTGATGTTTTATCTATTTTAGGTGAAAGAAAATTCAATCCTCCAGACAAGTCTAGAAAGGAGAAAAAAAGAATTGCATGAGCGTCGTTTAGGACTCGAAAAAGAAGTAAGAGCTTAAACTATGGAAAAAAACATTTGATTTTCGTTTCTAGAAAGAGCAAGCACAGGTAGATTTTGTTGTTGTCACTCTATCTGCATAAGAGATCCTTGCATTTATATCAAGCACACCAAAAATCTTATACATCTTTCAATAAAATACACGTTTTCTCTGCTAAACAAGAAAATGTTTGTGCATTCAACAGGTGGAAATTTTGAGAGATCAACTGCAGAAGGAGAGGAATTTGAGAACCTCATTGGAGTCTGGGCTGATGAATTTGCGAAGAGGGCAGGTGTCCTTCCCATCAACAATTGACAGCAAGGTTTTCTTTTTAAAGTTTTGCTATTGAGTTCAAGCACAAGTGTTTTTTCACCATTTGAAAATTTTGTTCTGTTAATAAAAGACTAAGGCTGATCTTGAGGGAGTTGCTACTGCTGAAGCTGATATTTTGAACTTGAAGCAAAAGGTTTCTGATCTTCGTGGACAACTCAACAACCAGGTCCAGCTGAGCTCTACCTCATTATGTGACTCATGCAACAAGCGGCTCCTAAATACAGACAAGCTTGTCGAGTAAGGATTTCTTGCTATTCTGTAGCATTTTGTAGTATTTTAGCACTGTATTTAGTTTTTTGCTCTATAATCAGAATTAAAGGGGAACATACTTATGGACTCCCTTTCTCCAGAGATGAACAGAATGCTGCCTTTTCTCGAGAGAATAGTTATTCAGTTGAAGCGTCATCAAATGTTGGGCACAACTCTGTATCTCACGTGGTATTGGCTACAGACATGGTAAGAGTGACTGTACGAGAGCCAAACACTTTATTCTGCTTTGCCTGGAAAGGCCTGTCTGGGGACTACTATTGCTTAAAGACCTAAAGTTACGTCTGCCTGGATGTGCAATAAAGACCTACAGTATCTGAGGTACTCAGTAACAAGTGCATAAAGAAAGAATAAATATCCTGGTTACCTCACAATCTCATATATTTCATAGCTGTAAACAAGCAAAGGAAAAAAAATAGATTAATTAGCAATGGACACAGCTCAATGAAGTTGGCAATGAGTACACAATCAGTTCTCAGTGTTCTTTAAGTTCTTCATTAGCTCAATTCTATCATTAAGTTAGACAATGTCACATTTCAGGCAGATAATAAGCAATCGAGGAAGCAAACCACACAGCATTCATCTTCAACAGACAAGCCAGCTCTCCAGAAGCAGCAAATGAGTACTAATTATCAACATAATTCGAGTTCAGGTGGTAAAATTATAAATACACTTCGTGGTATTTTTTCAGAAATAAAAAAATCCAAAGAAGCAGCACCCTTAGTAGTTCAAAATCTTTGAGTTTTCCCAGGTATCACATCCAATGAGCAGTCAAGCACCATCAGCCAAAGGGCTCAAAGAATGTTGTCTTCTAAGGGCGAGAATGCGAAGGATAGCCAAGATGGACCATTTACATCGAGGTGGAACTTAGCACAGAAACAATACTCAAATAGCCCACTGATAGGCAGGCTTCAAGGATCCAATGCCTATTCAAGTACTAAAACAGAGGTAATCTCACTGAGACAGACACCTTACTCGAAATAGATTATGTCTCGTTGGTCAACATGACCCCCCTTTCTGCGTCTTTTTATAGATATGCTGCCATTGTTAGTGTCACTCTATTGAAATGTGGTTGTTACTGCCACTTCAGTGCACTGAAGTTATGCTACCCGTGTGTGCCATTGTTAGTGTCACTCTATTGAAATGTGGTTCTTTCAGGATTCTTGGGCAGCAGTACCAGCTTCATTAGCCAAGCTGACAAGCCGACTCAACTTTTTGAAAGAAAGAAGGGCGCTGCTTGCAAGTGAGATGCAAAACTTGGATTTGGCTCGCCCACCAGGGCCTGCAGGCCCTACAGCTCCATCTCCAAAGAGAGACTCCACATGAGACCTGGGAATTTTGACATCGCATCATTCTCAGGCGACGGAACTTTGTACTATCAAAACGTGAGGGATGCATATATGATGGAGGCTGCACAAGCTATTTCAGCCTGCTTCTGAAAGATGGGGATGATTCATACTTTTAACCTTACCAGAGTTGTACACAGCCTGAGAGGCATCGCATCATCATGTTGGAGAAGAGGAATGCTGGTGGTGTTTACATAAATCGTTGATTGGACATACAGCCATAGTTCTAGGTAAACATAATCTGTAAATTACTCAGTTTATCTTGATTTTACCACGATGTTTCGTCTGTCCATTTTGCAGCAACATTGATTATATATCTGGTTTGCTCAATTGCATGTCGGAAATAGTTCAACCAAAGGGCAAATGCAATCATCTGATGCCTTCAGTGTCCTTAAGACTTTCTCGTAGCACGTCCTAAATTTTATAGGAAAATAGTATTGTACCCGTGCGTTACGATGTACTATTAAAAGGAACCATGCATATCATCAAATGACCCAAAACCATACAATGAACATAAAATTGTCACATTTTCTAGAGCTGCATCTTCGTCCCATTTAATTTGCATCTGTGATAAAGAGAAGACTATCAAATGTAATTGTTAAACGACACATGCTTCACGTCAAGTGCAATGAGATGTTCAACTGCATACTTGAGAAATGTCCCTTCTGACCATTCTCTCTAGTACAACTGAAAAGAATATATATATTCTACAAGCAATTTATCCGCAATAAATTTACTGAAAATAATCGCTCTATCATTACTTTCAAATAAAATTATGGTAAATTGTCCCTTTGAAATGCACATGCCCCCTGGAATAATTTTAAGCAGGAAAGGCAAAATATGCGCTACTAAAAGCAAACGAGTAGATCATATCAGGCCTTAGATGCTTTGAGTTTGATAGTCTTCCAGGTTCTAGCATAATTGGACTTAGCTCTAGATATAGCTCATGCTATAATTTTTTTGAATAATTAGTTAATAATAATTAAATCAACTCTAATCATAATATATTTCGACTCCGTCCCTCGTCACAGTTGAATAGATTCGACATGGAGCATTGCGAGCAACTTCGCCAGGACGATTTTTGTGGGTACGGGAACGGATTAAACTTACGTTTTATATTAGCAGACTGACTTTTAGAGCTCTGAATTATCTTTTTTTTGGCATTATGCGTCAGTGGATTATGATAGTCTCATTTGGTAGAGCCGCTTTTAGACATTTTGATACTATATCCCTTGCGTATTACTTTGAATGTTTTAAGTAAAATATCTTTAACTTCAACTAATTTTATAAAAATATATACTAATAATTACAACATTAAATTAATTTAATCAAATCAATCATTAAATATGTTTTAACATTATATTTATTTAATATTATAAATATTAATACATTTTTATTTAAAATCAGTAAAGATTAAAGAAATTTTACTTAAAAAGTCAAATGATTTATAACGTGAAATTCACTTCACATGAGGTAGTATTTGTTTAACTGATTTGGCGTTTTTCTCAACTATTTAATATGACGTTTTACGAAGCAAGCTGCAGATTTATTTTCCCGAGTAGTTTTGGGTATCGAATGCACCGATGCAACAATGCAATACTATTTAAGTATGCAACTGCAATTGACATTTGGAATGCAAGATGCAAAAA
>KE373072.1:117213-132680 GCA_000418225.1 Zizania latifolia
CACCGCGGTGTGGCCGGACGTGTGCGGCCCCTCCTGGCGGAACACCAGCACCTTCCCGCCGCCGAGGCCGACGGAGTCGCTGCGCTGCGCCACGAGCTCGAGGCACAGCCGCTGCCAGTCCCATCCCACGGCGCGCTTGCAGGTCATCTCCCACCCCGGGATGTCGCCCCGCCTGACGGGCAGGGCTTCAAAGCCGACCCACTCGCCGCTGATGAACACGTCGAGCAGGGAGAACCGACTCCACGCCGGGCCCTCGTAGCCGCTCATTTCCGGCTTCGTGAGGGCGATGTGCAGCACCCGGCGCGGGCTCACTGGCCAAGCCAGCATCTTCCCCTTGAGGGATAGCTTCTGCTCGACCAGCTCCTCACTCTCGCCTGCTGCTGCTGCTGCTGCTTCCAGCGCCATTGTTGATCTCTGCGTGAATCAAGTCCATCATCATTAGCCCGACAAGCGCCTTGCATTGGGATTTATCATTTTAGCCCATGTATGTTGCATGTAACAAGAGTTGGGTATTTTCTTAATCTGACAAAAAATATGATCCAAAAAAATCGTCACAGTTCTCCTAATTGCCAAGCTAAGATGGGAAAGGGGAAGTACTCTGATTGCTCAATCCAAATATTTGATTCGATTATCCTAATTGTGATATTTTGTTAAAAACAATCCAATTTCTCCCACGTAAAAGAGCTTCACATTCCCACTTCAGCAGATTATAGAAAGCTCTATCAGTCTATCTTTCCACTCCCTAAATGCCATGTCTAATATAGTAATACGAGTATCCATACAATACAAAGTGCATGTATGTAAAATGCATATAAATCATACATGCACCATTAGACATTCTATCAGAAAAACAGAGCCTATAACGTGGACTCTTACATGAAAAATCATATCGAGCAATACCGTGGACATGTTTCAAAAAAAAAAATCTTGTAGCAACCAAACCAAGTGACTAGACTCGGAAAATCTGCTCAAATTGTTCAGGTACGATGAAGGTAAAACCATAAAAGCAAGTGCTTTTTAATTATATTAATAAAGCAGAATAAAACATTGCAAAAGAAAAAACATTAACAAATGGAAACATCAAGGTACCAACACCAGCCGAAAGGCTACACAAGGTACTCCCTTTATAATCATATTATAATCCGTTTAACTTTTTTTAAGTTAAACTTCTCTGATTTAGTCATGTTTTAAAAAATATGTTGACATCTATGATATAAAATAAATATATTACTAATATATATTTTATGATAATATATATTTTATGATAGATTTAATGACACTGATTTGATATTATAGTTATTGATATTTTTATAAAATTGATTAAAGTTTGAGAAGTTTCTTTATAATATAAAATAGGATGAGTACCAAACACTAACACATGGGAGGTCAAACAACAAAGAAAATACAACTCAACAACATGAAGCCACAAGCAACCAGCCATAAAGCATAGCACCATAGAAACACGACTCATACCGAGATTGAGATGCAGCCATCAAAACAACTAGGTGCATACCATGGCAACAAAGCACACCAACACCAATGACTGCACCATCACCAAAACACCAGATGGCAACCACCAGCAAGTCAAGCCAAGGTTAGGGCACACCAACACAAAGATTAAACTACAACCAACTAGCAAGACATCTAAGGGCAGATCTATAAAAGCAAGAAGATGGTGTGTGTTTTCACTTTGTAAGTACGGAGTCAAAAAATATTACGTCTAGAAGAGATCTAACTATTCTTAACTAAATATTTGAATTTTTCAAAAAAAATATAGTAATTTAATAAAAAAATCAATAAAAGTAATGAGTTAGGCCTAGGACTCAAGACCCAATCGTCCCACTACTGCCTCCGCTCACATACGTACCTTCAGGATGTAGATTGGTTGTTGCAATGGATGGTAGCGGAGCGACCCTTCAGAGGAAGACGATAATACAATAGAGATCGAGGGCCTGTTTGTTTCGTGAGATAGGGTGGAATACATAGGTAATCCTGCTTTTAAAGGTATTTGGTTAGAAGACAGGTGGAATGAGATGGATTCTGAGGTGGAATATTCTTTTTATATTTGAGACGAATCCATCCTAAAAAACAAGTGGGTCCGCTTATCTCATCTCGCATGCACAGGCAAGATGACGAGGCAAGCTTGGCCGATGGTGAGATGGGTCGGGCGGCGGTGGATGAGCTCAGTCGACGCTAGGCAGACTCAAGTGGCAGTGGGATAGGCAACAACAGCCGAGCTCAAGCGATAGTGGGGTAGACTCGAGCAGTGACGGACGTGCATGGCTGATAGCCAGACGGAAGTTGAGCGGAGGCGTCCATCACATGCTCGATAAAATGATTACACAAACAAGTCTCATCCTATGTCTACAATCAAATAAAAATTAAGGCACATCTCGTTCCATCTACCAAACAAACAGAGTATATAATCACCATATCCCATAAAAACCGATAGTTCCATCCTCTTCTAACACTCAAACAAATGGACCCTAAGGCAGAGGCTAGAAGAAGAGCATTGGTGGCTAATTTATATGGGTAGGGCTTTGGCTATTCATGAAAACATAGACACCTATATTGTTGAAATCATGGGCATAAAAGTGTAATAGTATTTTTTATATATATGGGAATACTTCATCCACAGCTGTAAACAAAATGTTGTGGTAGAAATAGATATTTTTGTTGGCATGGGACACACTATAGTGAGAGAGTGGTAATTTTTTCCAAATACTTCAACGTCTCTCGTTTGTTCGGTGCTTACAAAATTAGCAACTTAGTTGTCACCTTGCATGCGTTCTTCTTCCATCGGTAACCAATGTTGTTTGGGTATATTTTCCATCTACAAATAACCTTGATTACGCTGGCTAGGCTATTTTATTTCCAACTATTAGCATTTACCACCACCCTAACCTTGAGTACAACATAAAAACAGAGGAGTAGGGTTAAGTATGGTGGAGCCAAAAAAAATTTACGCGTACAGCTGATTTAACTATTTTTAACTAATTATTTAAAGATTTTAATTTGGTTAGCAAATTAATAAAAATAAAGATCTACGCGTGGAGTTCCTAGCCGCCCGCCCATTCGCCCCTGGGTCTAGGCCCACAAGTAAGTGAGATAGCTCAACGTATATGACAGATGAAACGAAAAATGAGATACGTCACAAGTTAATTAGTAGCAAAAACAATATTGTCCTTTTTTGTGTGTGCATGGAACCTGTTTTGATTTTCCATGCACTACACTTACCAATGCATGAAACCTTATAGTAGTATGTTTCTTTTATGGACAAAGTACAAATACTTGGTGAACTTTACATAGATGCATGTTTATCTAGGGCCTTGGGCTATTAGATTGAATATTGAGCTCTCTAAACTTTCTCGTTTGGTCCAAATTACCACTTGAGTTTTGGTGATGTGATTTTGCCTCCCTGGCGCATCGATTCAATTTTCCATACAATGCTCTTGTCAATGCTTGAAAGATTATAGCAGTCAGTTTCTTTTATGGACAAAGTGCAAATTAGTAAATTACCACTTGAAGGAGCAGCTCGGCGGCGGCGGGAGCGGCGCCAACAGCTGGGTGGGAAACGAGGGCAACACGCTGCTGGTGGTGGCCACGCCGATCACCACGCTCACCTACCAGCTGGGCACCAACATACATCCACGGCGACTACTGGCAGGAGTCGAAGGACCAGCACCTCGCCGGCGATCCCATCATGCGCGACCTTCACCGGTCCAGCAGGTACGCACATCCATGCATGCGGCATACTGTCCATGCTTCTTCACTGCTGCTTCGATCAATTTGCGGCGTGGAGCTGCATATTTTTCATATTTTTGGCAAGATTATTCATCAGGAGCAGTGTATACTGGCATATACTTCGTGTTCACGGGGGCGAGCAGCAGCTGGGTGGGGTTCAGGGTGCCCTACTCCACGCTGGTGCTCACCTTCATCGTGTCGCAGCCGAGGAGGCACCTGTCGCTGGACATCCTCGTCTGGGCCACCGTCATCGCCTTCCTCTGGCTCGCCATCAGCCTCCGCCCGGACCACCGCACGAGCATCGTCCAGGCGCTCTGCTGCGGTCACCCACCACAACTGAACAAACGCCACCACCGCCGCGTCCTTCTCCATCGTTACTAGGAAAAATTTGATAATTTGTCACAACCAATATTACCCCTTATTATATTGTCACATTGTTACAATAACATGTGTAATTATATAAATTATGATCAAATTAAAAAACAAAACCACTTCTTAGTTTAGTGATAACTAATTATCAAATATCTCTATTATTAGCCTGTTGCTTAGTGCATCTTAGTTCAATTTTGTTTGCGCACGAGCTTGATTGTGCTTGCTTATCGCTTATCGGAGACGAGATGGCTGCTAAATTGGCTAAACTTTTCAAAGCTCGTGGTCGTGATTCGTGAACCACGATGTTACAACTCATTTTTTACAGTATTTTGATACGAATTAAACTATATTCTTCAAAATTCCTTTAAAGATACTCCACTCCAATCCAAAGTATCCCTTATTTATCTCGTTCTGCACTTCCGTTCCAATGCAAACAAATAATACAGTAACTGGGACGGCCTGTTTGGGAGCCCACTTCCCTGCTTTGAACCCTGGCCCAATCGGTCAAATCCCCCATCGAAATGAAATGGTTCGAAAAACCACCAGTTTGCAGACCAGTGAGGCCCAGGCTATCATGTCACAAAAAGCGTCGTCAAAAAACGTTTAAACGCCTTCCGAGGGATGATTAGAGGCTATTTTTGTACATTTTGAAAACAACGGATTATTTCTGTAAATTGGAAAAACAAATAAAAAATATCACCCTTCGTGTCTTCCTCCGAAATCACCATGTCAAATGTATTCTCGGGCCACTACCACTAGTTCGCATAGCAGAAGAGCCCACGCTGCATCTCAGGGGGAAGAACGAAAAGAAAGAAAGCCTGACCTAACCGGCAACAGCTGCACGCTTCGCTCTGGAGACTGGGACAGCGATAGATAGCGTGAGGTGAGACGCCGTGTGAAACAGTGAAGTTTTTGTCCAGTCGAGAGTTGGAGAATGGAGACAGCGAGAGCGTGAGAACGCCGTCTGAAACAGTGAAGTTGTGTCGGAGAAAGCAAGTCCATGTCTAGAGCGACTGAGCGAGCCACTCGGCCTCCCCCGGGCAGCGACTTCTCCAGCCTAAACAACGAGGGATCACACGAAATCCTTCGCCATACAAGACAAGAGCACGCCCGTACGTGTAAGCGCCGGAAAAACTGAGAAGCTGTGAAAGTTAGAACAAGAGTCACTTTTCAAAATTTTAATGACATAGTGAGTAATTTTTGTAAAGTTTAGACTAAGAAGCTGTAAAAGTTAGAATATGAGCAACTTTCATAGCTTCTCCAATTTATATAAAAAAAATTACAGTAGCTTCTCTAATTTATACAGAAAAAAATTACAGTTTTTAGAGAAGCTAATTTGCCCGAACCTGTTTGGTTCAGCTTTTAGCTTTCTAACAAGAAGCTGGTTGGAATATTAAATTTAGTTCTAATTTGCAATATTATGGTATAGAGGGAGTAGCTTTTACGCAGCTATGAATATAAATAGTATAAAAGTTTTACTATCAAATTAATTTTTGTTACTAGTTTACGTGTTTTTGGCATATAATCTGTAGCTGAATAGCTCGTTTTTGCAATTAGGCGGCATCGATCGCATGTCTGGATTTGATGGAACCGAAGAATATTCGTTGCCGCGAGGGCTCGACGCAGACAAGCGCGCGGCGCAGCTGAGCAGGTCAGGTCAGCAAGCATTTTCATCAACCTGCTAACGCATTTCACCTCCCCCGGTAGGTGCTCAGTGCTCAGGCAGCGCCGGCGAGCCTCAGGCGTCCTCCCTCTCTTCTCTTTTTTGGATACAGTGTGCTGCCTGCCTAGTGCCTACCATGGTTTTGAAGTTTTGTAGTACAGGGCGTCAGTGACGTTGGAGCTGCTCTCTTGAGTCTTCACACGTTGCTTAGGCTGTTTTCTGATGCTGCTTGCTGTGGAAATTTCTGACCGAGTTGTTGGTCGAGGATGTGAATGGTAGACGGACAGGCCTGCTTGCTGGCTGTTACCTAGCGACATTTATACCTATGAACCATACCGTGCAAGGCTTGCAAGATTGAAAACATACCGGAGAAAAACACGTAGAGGAGGCATTATTTTAGTTTGACAAATTTTACGGTACACTAAAAATATTATGAACCGTTCATTTATTTTGATCTAGTGATTAGGAGGTAATATGTTACCCTTGATTTTTCTGCGCATACTTTTCAATTTTCCACGCTAACTTTTTAATTTTCTGCGTTGGCTTTCTAATTATCTGTTAGTCACCAAATATTTTTAATTTTAGTTTATTTTTAATCCTAACTAAAATCAATGATTTAGATTAATTTAAAGTACTTTTTAGGAGATAAATATTGTACTGCAACGTAATCCTTTTAGTTTTGCATGGTCAGTTCAACCTTTTTCACAAATCCACTAGCAAGCGCCAAGTAGAGTGCCGCTGGAAGGAGTAGGAAAACTAAAAGATAAATTTTATGGTAGATCAGAATTATTACGAATATTTATTTATTTTAATCTAATTACTAATATTAAAGTTGGTGTACTGTAACATACCCCAGTCAAAAAAGTACCAGGTGTTTTTTCTCAACGTATGTGTATTATTCTATCTTTTCATCTAGAAGAGTTGCCTCGTGATTCATTTGGCTATTCCTCCTCCGTCGTTACGGCCCCCTGCATCTCTCCTGCATCTGCATCATTATTAAGCAGCCACCGTACAGCGTTTTCAAATCAACTATCACATCAATTGCTTTGACTTCTATATCATCTTACACTAACCCGTCTGATTACGGCAGTCTTGTGATTCTACCCTGTTCTGCATCTACATACACATATATCCTTGATTCTACCCCTGCTTTTATAACTTCTCCTTCTACTACTACAGTACTATTGTTTATATTTGTGCTGTTGATTCTGCTACCGCTTATTTTCTATTCTATTTATATCACCATACTATTATTTCTGTTTCTGCTGTTGTGTTAACCCCACAGATTTTCTCTGTCAGGTTTTATACCCAACATGCTCTGCCATGGTTTCTCTGTTTGAAACCGTTTCGCGGGTGTGAGTTTACTTCCCTCACGATTTTTTCACTGAACCCTTGGCTCTCCATCCCCACGTGTGCCTCTCATCGAGATCACTGACCCACTCGCTGATCCCTGCAGAGTAGGTAGCACCTTGAGTTCATAAGTTCATTGAATTTGATTAAATGTGAACGAATTGATTCGGCCTGAAGAACTTGTGAGTGAGCCTGAGCCCTGAGCCCTGAGCCCAAGGTCCTGTCTGGGGGAGGCACCACGGAGCAGACCGGCTACAGAAAAGAAAGCTGCTTCCTGCAAAAGTGGACTACTCAAGCAAGTAGCCAAAGCCAACCCGGTCTTGCAGGGAAATATATGTTGTCCATTTTGCACTTTAATCAAGTGGATGTCCTTACTTGCCTGGTCTTTATTCTACCGCTCTTACCCGGTCAGAGAATGCTAATTTTTTTCTCATTCACTCTGGAATTAAAACTTCTTGTGGTTTTTTTGATGTCTGAACATTACTATTTGAGCTCGTTTAGCACCAGTAGCAGTTCGGGAGACGATTGGCGGTCACTCGATGTTCCGCGTAGTGCTCAATAAACCACGTTTTCACCGTTGCCGTCCCAAAGCCACCGCACTAGCTTAGTACTGAGACAGCGAACGAGCCTTGTGGAGGAAAAGAGACAGACTTTACCGGCGATATCTCTGTACTTTTGTGGTAAATTAATCATCGATTTGGCCGCGAGAATGGCGAATGCGCGAAGACGCGTTCCCCCAGAAAAAGCTGCCCCTTTTATGGCCTGTGAGGGTGAGGCTGTGAAGACGTACCACCAAAGCAACTGAGAGCGTGAGACTGTCTGAGAGCTGCAACGGCACGTACGTACCGGCCAGCAAGCGTCTTTGCGCCGAGCTAACATGTAGCGCAGGCCGCGCCGTGTGGCCGTGCGTGCAGGTGCAAGCACCACTGCCCCCCGGTAGCACCTGCCCCGGTTGAGGCCGCGCGACGGCGGTCGGACACATCACACGCGCAGCCACCGATCGAGCCACGCACGCAAGAGATGTGAGATTAGATACGCGCGCGCGCTGATGATGCGAGCGTTTTCGCGAGCACCACCCCAACCCTGAGCGGAGAAGCGTGACGTCGACGAGAGGGCTATGCGTGTGCTGGCTAACCGTTCCGGCTGTGTACGTGACGTTCGAGCACGGGGCGTGTCTAGGAGCCTATCTACCTTTATCGCGGCGGCGGCCGCCGGACGGACTGGACGGTTCAGGCGGCCATAACGTTTTTTCGAGCGGGGGGCACGCGAATACGCGAACGCAAGCCGGGTGTCCTCGTGTCGCGGGCGGCGGCCTCAGCTGGGCGCGCGCCGCGCGGGCCGGAAAGCAACCCGACCTGTTGCTGCCGGATTCCTGGCACCCCTAGTGCGCGCGCGCCTCTGGCCTCCCACCGACGCCGCGACGCGTGCATGCACCATTGCGTCTCGGCCCCGCTGCAGCGCTGCTGACTGCTCGTATAATTCGTCTCGTCCAAGATGTCGTTTGGATCGCGCGTCGTCCGAGCTCGTCAGTTTTCCCTGTCGACGTAGCCCAGCGCCCAGCGGGGCAGCCCAACTGGGCACCTATCTGTTTTCACCGTGATTCAAACACGTAGACGTAGGGGCAACTTCTTTGCAATTTCAGTATGTTGAGATTTTTTTAGTCTTTCTAACTTTTTTTAGTTGTGTACGGTGGATTGTTTGATTGACCGGATGAAATGACCCACGGCATGTGCAGTCGCTAGTCGGTTCAATAACTTCGGCGAATTCTCGTCCTCCCGTTGCTGCCCTGTGACAAAGGGGCAAGGGCACGCTCGTGCTAGGCTGCTATCTACTTGGAGTTGGAGGGAGTCTCGGAGACTCGTTCAAGTCATGGAGATAAGCCGCCTCATCGAGGGCATCCAGCTAGGGAACACGTCTACATGCACAAAGCAAAAAATCAAAAATTCAGAGGATAATGTTGGGCATGGCCCCATCCAAATATCCAATGCGATGTCGATGCAGAGTATGACCAGGATTAGCGTCGGATACGCTTGAAAATTGCAAAGCACGCAGCAATTCATTAGGGAGTCAAATGCGTAGCACGTGCATTAGGGAGAGATGTAGTACACGCATCACGCCCCACGTTTTATTTTGTTCCTCATGTCACCTCCTGTAACAGAGGATGCGTACTTTATAAATAAACAATGAAAATAACGACCCTTCCAGCAGGATGAAATGTCACTAGTCCGTAATGGACGGAAGAAAAAAAACTTATATGAGAAGTCATCGTAGTTTTCACAATTCCATTTCGCTTCTGCATGCAAAATGTAATTTCACGATCTGGGAAAAGATGCTGGCAATATTTCACATGGCATTTGATCCACTGTGCCCAGTTGGGTTAACGGAACCAACTTGGTTAAAAGCATCCTCGCGTGAATGGATTAGTCATTAATTAATTACTGCCCTTCTTCATGGCAGCATCCTCCCATCCATCAAAATCTCCAGAGAAATCTCATAGTTGAGTACCGTGACATCGTGGATTTAATGATGTTAAGAGGCAAAATTATTCTGCAGTTGACTACAGAGGAACATAATATTATAACCTAGGACTTGATTTGATAATTTACAATCCAACGAATCTAGACAGTGCCACTATCCAGATTCGTTGTAACGTGAAATGTTAAATTTAGTTCTAGGTTATAATATTACGAGACAGATATAGTATATTTTTTGTTCTAAAGATTAGTATCTTTATCTCCCACAAAACTTTATTTTTAATATTTAATATTTGTCTTATGAAACTTTTATTTTTAGTTTGTTTTGCCGTACATAATTAATTGGTTCCGGTTAACTAAGTTGCACCACACAATTAGCTTGTCTAACAAATGGAGCAAATATAACTAAGTCGTTTCTCCTAAATTACTAAAAACCGTTTCCCCTAAATTACTGAAAATAAAGTTTTTATAGGACAGACAAAACACTAAATATTCACAAAAAGAATATACAAAAGGATTCTTTAACAGGATTCACAAAATTGTAGTTTGCACGATTATCGATTATCTGTCGATAATGGATTTATAGAAACTAGTCTAATAACGGCCAGTCTGGTACCGATTTTTTTAACTTTA
Source organism: Zizania latifolia (assembly GCA_000418225.1). Classification (NCBI taxonomy): domain Eukaryota; kingdom Viridiplantae; phylum Streptophyta; class Magnoliopsida; order Poales; family Poaceae; genus Zizania; species Zizania latifolia. The sequence goes on from KE373072.1 coordinate 127,450, forward strand.
ACTTGAGAAGGAGCATGCAGTAGGTTGTCGTCCCTATCCGATCCATCTCATCCTTACATCTGCAACACACACGAACACTAGCTGGGACTCGCTCAAACGTTGACACTGATCTCCGTGTTTATTTTTTTAGATGACATGTTGAGCGGCTCAGCAGCACACACCATCTTGTTGGATTATCACGAGGCTGGATAACATCTACACAGATGCAAGGCGGAAGGCCGACCTGCACCAACCCAGGATGGTCAGATTATCTGCAATGATAATGGCAGCCACGAAGGAGTTACATAATCAAACACACTAATGACCTGTCTTGATACTTGCTTATGTTAGATGATAAGCATTCGAGATAATCCTGTTTATAAATGACAAGGTGCGGTATATTATAACTTTACGTGGTATTTTAATACTTCGCCGACTTGTTTTACTTGGAACTGGGGGGCGTTCTTCATTTCCCCTACGACCAAGACTGCTACACACCTCTTCTACGGGGATTAATCAAGACTGTATGGCTACAGTGGAGTCGGTTTGGTATACCTACTAATTTAGAGTGATTTTATACTCAGTCCTTGAAGAGGTACTTTACCATAATTTTTAGTATTAATTTTGGTAACTCTCGGTACTTAGAAACTAAAAGATACCAAAAAAAACCCTAAAAAATGTGGTACATCTTTGAGAACTATCAAATTTCTCACTAATTTATGTTAGGTTTAAGATTTATATGGTATAATAAAATAATTTAAATTTTTAGTTTAAAATAAAACTAGATTACATAACTAAATACCATCAATCTATCCACGGTTCTAGCTTAAAAAATTGTGCCAATCAGAATTGTGTATGGACAAAAACACATTGAAATTGAGGGAATAAATCGGATTTTTTCTTTAAAATTATAAATCCGGTTTTAAGGGTACAGCCGAGGATGTATACGTCACGCACACCATACTTGTACTACTACACGTCACATGTACACCTCGTATTACATACGGCAGAGAAAAGCCCAAAACACGAATACACCCATGCTTATACGGTAGGTGCGTGAGAAACAAACAACCCTCTAATAACTTCATTAGAAAGTAAACATACGTGAAAAAATTTGATGGGTCATTACTTTCGTAAGTTATAATTTACTGTGATCACCTACACAAAAAAAGGCAAGTATGTGACAGATGTAATGAAAATTGCTGCCCCATCTCTTCATTGTATTGCCACTAAATTAAAGTTCCATCCCGTAGCTAGCTAGCCCAACCAATTCCCAGTTCACCGCTGATAAGACATCTATAAATATTACATCTCTCCTCGATATCCAACTAATTTATTAGATGGATTCTTTTCTTAGTTTGCATGTTTTTATTTTAAGAATAGACTGCTAGCCGATACATGTGATTTACTAGTACTTATAAATCATGAGTTGGATCAACAAGAAAGTATTTCTTCCTTGAGCCAGTCCGAAAATCAAGTGTATCATGTTGCTAATTCTGGTTTGGCCTCCGAACACATCACTGATTTCAAACAAGCATAAATTTCGGTTGCACGTCAAAATTCTATCCGAGTTGTTTGTAATTGTAAAAAAAAACGTATATATTATATAAACGATATTGCATCATCTAAACTTGGGTCATGCGCCATATATCGTGTAGAGCACATTTTATTAGGGTCAAGCATGCATGACCCCTTGCCGTTCTCGATCCTCTATTACGTTAAAACCTAGCTCTTTGGAGCCATTATGAATATAGTGTGTTTTGTTTTGTTGAACTTTCACAAATTGTTATTCATCTTGTTTCTAGTACTTGGACGTTTAGTCGATGACTATTGATCTTACAGCCCCTATAGTTATTGTGTTGAGTTGACGGATTGATTAGATCTACCACTTCATTCACGAAATATATGTGTCATTCTTAATTCTTATTTGCAATATTAATATTGCATCTCATCTTATTTTTGCGGTGTTCTCTTATTTATATTACAAGGATTACATCAATAATGTCATGATTAGTACGACATCGCTTGTAGTGCATTGATTGCTCGATTTCTTGAACTTATTCCGGTTAGTAACCGTATCGTCAACGTCACCTTCGATTAAAGCGAAAAATTTCTGTTACAAAAGAACGGGCCTTGAGAGTTAGCGTCATCAACCGCCGTCTGAATCCATTCAAGCCCAACCCTGGTGCAAGCGAGAGCGGATCGAAGCGGGAGCAAACTGTTTGATGGCGCTTAGCTAACCTTACTTACCTTCTTTCCTTTTCCCTCTTTTTTTCTCTCTTTCTGTTATACATTATAATCTTTAATTAAACCCAACACCAACACTAACCCTGGTCAGTTTGGAACCTAACCACGGTTAACGCCGGCCCTTTAAAAGAGCACCCGGCCCTTCGCCCTCTCCACAATCCACTTCGCGTCGTCTTCTTCCACACCGCCACTTCGCGCGTTGCTCTCTTCGACGACTGACTCGTATGTGCCATCTCTCTTTCATTTCGCTGTGATTTGCAGCAGCATTTTGGATGCTCGAAGCATCAATGGCGGAATCGGGCCGCGGTGCTGTCGTTCCTAGGTTGCTAACGTGATTTCCCCCTCTCTCTTTTTTTCTGTGCGAAAACTCGAAGGTTTCACGCGGCCGCGGCCATGGCGAGCGCGCAGAACGGCCTGACGAGGATCGAGACGCACGGAGGGAAGAAGAAGCACGAGAACGGGGTGTGCCACGACGACAGCTCGCCGCCGGTGAGGGCGCAGACCATCGACGAGCTGCACTCGCTGCAGCGGAAGAGGTCGGCCCCCACCACGCCCATCAAGGACGGCGCCGCCTCCCCCTTCGCCGCCGCGCTCTCCGAGGAGGAGCGCCAGAGGCAGCAGCTCCAGTCCATCAGGTGACGCCTCGCACTTTTGTTGCTCTCAAGCTAACCCGTTCGTATGGCTAATCGCTGCCTTTTGCCGCCGGGGTCTGAACGAAAGAACTGATTTGATATCTTTTTTCACTGAAACTAACAATGGCACATGAAAAGGTAAAAAAACTGACGTTTTTACTGGATTTTTCTTGCTCCCGTGTAAGAAAGAATGAAGGATGAACCATGGTAGTTCTGCTATTGACTGCCACGTGGACATTTGGACGACGGGAGATATCACTGCTTAGCCCCACCCATATCCAGCAACCTAATCTTTTTTCAAGAGTCTAAATAGTAAATGAAATGAATAAAGTATTATAAAGATATGCCAAAAAATAATTCACGAGGCCAAGCCCAGTAAAACAGTAAAGCTGTGACGACGATTACTTGGCCTAATCCTCACAAAAAAGTAAGTGGTGCCGGATTACAATCCCAGTTAGTTTCCTAACAGGAAAGGACCATCACCACGAGAAGTCCGAACCGTCCGATCCACGCGCTCCGCCTTTCACGTGACCTCTCCCGTGCAGCGCACCGCATCCAAAATATCCACCCACCTTCTTGCTCTTACCGCACAAGTTCCATTCCCCTCTAGCTTGTATCACACCGAATCCACCATACGATTTCCCCCTCACGTTGGAGACAACTTGCCGTGACAGAATTCGGTTCGTGAGTGGTCAACAGAGATGGTCCAACACTGCAGTGTCAATCGGCATCGGCGAGGAGAGCGTTGGGGGTCGAGATGATGATGCACCCGCTCGGCGATGCCGTGGCGCCGCGAGAGCAATCCGGGGGCGGCAACTTGCGCCGCGCGATGCCGATAACCTCCTCTCGTCAGCTTACGCGGCGGCGGCGGCATCGCTGTCGCCGTCGCGCAACTTGCGCCTGAATTCCCTCCAAGAAACCTCGTATCGTTCTGCACAAGCCTTCGGGCTCGGACCCTGTTATGTTTACAGTATTATCTCTATGTCTTATATTATTAAGAAAAAAGATACAACATTTGCTCCAAAGACACATCTGACACTGTTAAATTGCTGTGGACCCAGATTATAACGGTTGAGATTAAACAATAATTACGAGAGAAAATACTAATTTCAAATAAACTTTAATCTAGCAACACTTAAATTTGCGAGAGAAAATAGTACTAGTAGGTGGTAGTTGAAAGCAAGTAAGCGCTGTTTTTTTATTTTATATTGTTGACCTGCTGATTAACTGATGGAACGGTCTCTGTCACGATGGCGTTGGATGCAGCGCGTCGTTGGCGTCGCTGACGCGTGAGACGGGTCCGAAGGTCGTCAGAGGTGATCCGGCGAGGAAGGGAGAGGCCGCAGCGAAGGGCGCCCCGTCGCCGCACGCGCACCACCAACACCACCACCACCACCATGTCATCCCCACCATCAGCGTCAGCGACAGCTCGCTCAAGTTCACCCATGTGCTCTACAACCTCTCCCCTGCCGGTACGCGACGCAATGCAACACAGACGACGACGACGACGCATGTAACTAGTTTGTTCAGAGCTTTAACTCATACGTGTGTGAGTGTCTGGGTGCAGAGCTGTACGAGCAGGCGATCAAGTACGAGAAGGGCTCGTTCATCACGTCCTCCGGCGCGCTGGCGACGCTGTCCGGCGCCAAGACCGGCCGGTCGCCGAGGGACAAGCGCGTCGTCAAGGATGAGGCCGCCGCGCAGGAGCTTTGGTGGGGCAAGTGAGTCCACTCGCCCCTGCCAGCTTCTGCATGCCATCCTGTGTGCCTCTGCTCGCCGATTTGCATGCAGCTTGGCTGATCCAACGAACACTCTGTTTTCTGCAGGGGGTCGCCGAACATCGAGATGGACGAGCACACTTTCCTCACCAACAGGGAGAGAGCCGTCGACTACCTCAACTCCCTTGACAAGGTGCATGACAACAAACCACTCTCTGAGATTTACTGACCGTGTCAGGCATTTTTACACCAGCAGTAAACCAGTAATACTAACTAGGTTTGATTCTGTAGGTGTTCGTGAACGATCAGTTCCTGAACTGGGACACGGAGAACCGGATCAAAGTCCGCATCATCTCCGCCAGGGCGTACCACTCGCTCTTCATGCACAACATGTAAGTGAAGACGTACATCAGTAACTCAGCTCAGCACTGTCTTTGCAATATGACTATGAAATATGCAACTATATTTGTACGTGTAAATCCATCCTATTGCATCCCTTTCCAAGACGTGGGAGGCAAGAAGTAGTAGAGGTGTGGTCGTAACCGGAATTGGCGGGGTGTCAGGTGCATCCGGCCGACGGAGGAGGAGCTGGAGAGCTTCGGGACGCCGGACTTCACCATATACAACGCCGGGCAGTTCCCCTGCAACCGGTACA
>KE373072.1:143045-183455 GCA_000418225.1 Zizania latifolia
AGATTCTCGATTTTTTAAGAGTAGAGCAGGTGGATCTACTCCAGAAAATACATAAAGAAGGTAGAACTATCTTTCCCTAGCTCCACAACTCCAGATCCATCTTAAGATTTGGAGCTCAACCAAACAGGCCCTAAATATCAACACTGCTATTCATTGTTGATTGTTCTGCCAATGAATCAGACTGCTGATGTATAAGCAGTTAAGCACGCATAATTGTGTCAGGTGCACACACAACCTTGGCACTACCAATTATGTCATGTCAATCTTGTTTGTTCTTGTAGAAGGTTTCTTGAATGGAAATGGTGCCAAATATGCAATCTTTTTTGTGCTTGCAAACTAAAGTATGTGTTTTGAGACAACTATCCTGATGGATCAGAGGGTAGTTATGTGACAGCATCCTGCAATAGTGTGTAATATGCTTACGCAGATACTGGTAACACATAAAACTTGGCTTCATGTGTTTCATTTTATTAGGATTGGATGGTTTAAAGCTTATTGTTTAGGTTAGTACTTTATGTGATTATTGATGTTTTGTGTACATTATGCGCTATGATATGCAAAAGTATGTGGTCTCTGACTTGCTGAAATGCATAAGTCTGATCAATTCCTGATGCTAAGTTTGGCTCTGATCTTTCAGGTTTGGATCCTTCTTTGCTTCCTGGTTCCTTGGCACGTTCTTGATGGTATCTGTAATTCCACCTATACTGCCTGGTCCAAGGAATTTGGAAGTGAGCACTGCATGTGTTACTTATGCACTCCTTTTTGTAGCATCGACCTTCCTGAAGTAGGAAATCTTCATATTGCCATTTTCATGTTAGCCGTTAGTCTTGCACCAGTCAACATGATTCCCGCTTATAATAGCTTGTACAATCCGTTATCTTTCGTTTTTCAAAAGGTGGAAATGTAGTCCTTTGCTGAGTTGCTAGTAGTTCTCAGGTTGTAACGTGAGATGTAGAACCTTTTTGCCCTGGCCCTTGAGAGTCTGATACCTCATCTAGACATTTTGATTGCCGTATTAAATGCAGTTGGTTTTTCAGATAGATCATATGAGATAACGTTTATGTGGATTGTAATGAAAGATTCAGTCCAATCCAGTAATCGTCTTTTTGGATCTGATGAGGTCAGTCATGGTGCATTTCTACCCCCTTTCCCTCGAATGCTTCTTCTCAACTGTCCTGATTGCGCTTGTAACACCGGAACTGAAGGAATATCTTAGGTGGTTATGCCTGCACTGATCTGGTCTTGGCAGCTCTGAGTTGGTGTGCCTGCTTTGCCGTTTCGTAATGTGCCCACTAGGGCACTAGTGAATGAGTCGTCAACTGTTGCAGCTCTCTACCGAGAGATCGGCCATTACTCCAGAGCTGTGAATCCCGTGATCCAAAGCCAGCCACGCATTGCCAGGAAGAATTCAGAGGTACAGTCGATCACATTGATAGGCTTTGGCGCTCCTGTAGGTGGGGCCCTTACTAGTTGTTCTTATACAAGTCATTTTAGTATTCTAAACTATTTTACTTCTAGTCATTTTTTTCATTATTTCTTTAAAGTTTGTCCTTTCAATAAATGTTACTACTCATAAATAAACAATTCAAGCAAAATAAATGAAGGCAACAAAGTCATTTTAGTTGATTTCATAATTTTTGTGCACAAATTTAAAACAGATTATATAAGAATCTGATGGAATACTAGATTACTAAATCACTTGATCTGATCTGCACAATGATTCTGCCACGGTTGCAAATGCAGAATAGTCAATAGTATTCCTGAGTCAGGCAGCCTTGTTGCATGTGTAGTATTGTCCTGATGTCTCTTGTGATGAATGGTTATGATGCTGATGCCCTTGGGCCTTGCCTTTTGCTCTGGATTAAGCAAGGTGGCAACTGACACGGAAGGATAGCTTCAAATCCGCTATTTTTTTAGCACTCTACAGGATATAGTAGCGATCGCATAATAGCTACTCTTGTCAGGTACTTTCACCAACCCACTAGTTGTGGTCAAACTTAGCTATCTAGAACAAAGAGTACGGGCTAGTCTTAATTCTCTTATCGTTGCGCTCCAGAGCAAATCATTGCCTATTTTATTAGCAAGACAATTTGCAAAAGTAGTGGTTCCTTTTTCCTGTTAGTCCTTTGTTTCTGAAACTAATCACGATGATCCTTTGTTTTCTGGGTTGACTCGCTAAGTGGGTTGCCATCATTGTTATTTGTTTCGGTGCTCCAATCTTTTAGCATATCTTGCACAAATCTTGTCCTGCTACCGGCGTGTGATGTTATGCTTCACACTTGTCTTGCTTGATGATATTATCTAGCAGGACATCTGAAGAGATTGTGTGCACTCTAATACTCTATAACTGTAAGTAACTTGCATAATTGAACGAGCGAGGCAAGAATGTGAACATGCAGACGCAGGACGTCAGATCTAATCCTTTGGTTTCAGATACCGTACTGATCCCTTCTGCTACACGGTCATCCAAGCTGTCGCCTTCAATGGTTTGGCCCCCGTCTTTTGATGCTCTGACCACTCTCTGATCCTGTCAAGAAAATGTTCCGGAATTCAGAGACGAGGCCTCCCGCCTTTCGGCGTTCCATTTTCAGGGCACGTTTCAGCGCCGGATGTACAGTCATAGTCGCCTGCCTCTCCCATTCGATCTGCCATGTGTTGTACAGTACACAACTACACGTGTCATCGAGTAAACTCATCGTTGTCCTGGTCGAACTCTCTGAAAATTTCTCTCTTTTTTAACTTAAAACTCTCTAAAGATCTTCCATGTCAGACGCTGAGACGGCGATCGCGTTCACGTACTCGTCTGCACATGTCGCGCTGCCTCCAAGGAACGTTACTACTAGTAGACTGAAACGTGCCGTGCCGCCCTTCGACGCTGCCGTGCATCACGGCCGCGATGCTCAGTGCCTCTTATCTGCCCCGTGATACATACTATTACTATCGCCTTGGATGATCTTGCAACCATGTGTCCCTGTCAGTGTGTCAGTGTCACTCTCCCTCTCGACGATCCCATCTGCTCCTTGCATTGCTTGTCGCGGCATTATCCACTTTAACACTGCAATCGCGTCCGTACAGAAGCGGAGGTAAACTCTCTCTGTTGTTGCGAACTCTTGCAAGCAAAACACTCTTCGATGGCATCACTTGCCTCAGCTTGCACGCCGCACCAAAGTTTTCACACGACAAGCTTAAACAAAGCTATCTTTAGACAAAAGAAACAAAATATAAACAGTCCAAAAGCTCAATTACACCGGCAAGTCTTAGCCACACTGACAAAATCACAAACTCAGCGTGCACATCCACGTCGGCGTGCCCTGCCCGGCCGGCCGGCCGCTTCTTCCTCACGCTTCTCCATATCAGCCGCGAGGTGACGACGAGGAGGCGGATGGAGAACTGGAGAGGCGCATTTTGTTCTCGTGCATGGCTAGCCACACGCACGCACGCGCGCGCGGCTGTACACGTATCCAAGCCCGACGAACCCGCCGCAAAAGACGAGGGATACTACATCAGATTCGCACGTCGAGATGTGAGGTGAGCTCGATGGATGCCTGCTTGTACAGTGATGCCGCAACGAACCGCGGGAACAGTGACGCCGCACCTGCTGCTGCTGCTCCTGGTTGCAGGCTCTGAACATCCTGCTTCACCCGTTCAGTTCTCGTCTGCTCCTCTTATCCGTTTTGGAACGGGCTGGTTGAAGTGTTGAACAAATGGAGCAGCGGCAGCACATGCTTCTGCTCTTGGCACTCAACAGTGTTCACAGGTGTGGTTGGTGGGTGCGAATTCCTACGGAATTTTCAGAGATGCGTAGATGGGGTTATCGGCCAGGATTTCTTCCTTGAATTCCTGTGGGGTTTTTTCTTCTCTTGCATAGCATTCAAACGCGACACTTTTCGGTTATTTGGTGCGTTACAGGAATGTTGGTGACACGACACCTCACTCCATCTGATTTCCTATTTATGTGTTCTATGATTTTGATACATATATTCCAAAAGGGTGAACAAAATTGTCAAGGTGGAGTTGGTCATCCCGTGAATACAGGGGAGGTTGAAAAATGTGCGCCTTTCATATTGACGTGCCAGTGTGTGGCTTACCCACTGTCAAAAGCAAACCAACACCAATTGCGATTGCACCTAAGCTGAACTGAACACCTGCACCGGACTTAGGGAACAAGCAGGCATGCAATTCAAATCTGAAGTCATGGGAGTCTGATTGGAAGCTTCAGATTTTAAAAAATTGCTAATTAGTATCTAGCTCCTAAGAATAGAGAGAAGTTAATGTTTTTCACCTTCTGAATTCTAATTTATTTTTAGATTATACGACTATTAAGTTTCATAATCTAGAGCTAAAATCTAGATTATTTAAGGATCTTCAGATTGTAAAATCTAAAAGTATTTGTAGCTCTCAAAAGCTCTCTAAATAGGCTTTGGGTTAGGTTCAGGATTCTGTATTGCTGTTCTCACAGCTTTGCGTGTCTAGTGAGCTGCGTGTGCTAATTTTCAGACGCTAGTCAATGTGACAGACAACAATCAGACGTGCCACTGATGGATAAATGGTGAGGTTTGACTGCACGAGATCGGGCCAGTGCCTGCTCGCTTAACTTCAGAGTGAACACGTTCAGAATCCAGAGATTTAAGGACATCTTTAAGATACCTGAACTTTGCAGCGGTTTTACAGCAAACTCCTCAAGGAATGTTAAAGTTTTACAAAGAGGCATTCGATCAAACAAGAAGCTCTCGTGTGTCACCAAATGAACTTCTGTAGACTTGTGAGTGGTAATTGCACAGTCCATGTACTATGGCCACACTCCATACGCTGTGGATGCGATCAGGTGGGTCACCCCCAGCTATAGGTCCTTAACAATGGCGTGTGCTATGTCAATTTCGCATTTAATTGCATGATATCCCAACGCCCAGAAAAGATTGTGCAGTCGGTTTCCTCATTAACCAAAAAACAAATATCTAGACTTAAATACAGGCACTTGAGAGTTGAGAGTAGCAGTTGCCTCACATGGTTCTCATGCCGTGCCACAAAAACTTATAAGATTTTCTTCCCCAAACAAAGGTATATTTTTAACAATAAAGTTTTAGAATGTTTTTTAATTCTAAAATGATATGTAAAATAAAAAAATTATAGCTTTTGAAACTCTGTACACTTGGGAGTTGAACTGTTGAAGGCTTTGGTATAAATTCAGATGGAGGGCATGTTTTGTTTGATATCAAATTCAACCCTACAAAAATTTAGTAATGGCAAAATTTACCAATATCAAAATGGTAAAATGATTGTCGTGTTTGATAGGTTTGGACTTGGTATTAAACTATTTTTGTGTGGTAAGGTATTTGAGTAATGAGCTCATTTTTGTTATCTCACCGAAATTTAGTAAGATCAAGAATAGTAACAAACCAAACAAACATGCACTATACCATTGCTTGTAGAAAAGTTTTACAGTTTTTGAGAAGATACATGAGGTATCATAATTTTTAGTGTTAATTTTACATCAGATATCATAAGGTGTCAAAATTAACACTAAAAATTATGAAACCTTCTGGTATCTTCTCAAGAAAGTAAAATCACTCTTGCTTGTGATATCTCACTTCTACAGACAAACACTCTAGTAAGGTTGTCCAAATCTACTGAACCTCTATAGTGGTACAAACCTTATATTTTCTTTTTACGAAGCAAAATTCGCATTTTCCTTCTCGTAATAACAAGGAAAATGTCAAAAACAACACAAGTCCCCCTCTTGCATCAGCAGCGAGCTCTGCCTACAATTTTCCATGTCCTTTCACTTACTCCCGTGGACGTGCCACGACAACGCGATCATGCTTTCGCATGTTTTTGTCTTCGTCGCACCATCATTTTCCACCGACCCAAAGACCCAAAAAACAAGAAAAACAAAGGGGAACTACCGGCAACTTTTCACCGCATGGCCGTTTTTTCAAACATCAAAAAAGGAACAGAATACGAGCACCCTATGTGCTAGCGTCCAGGACACCACTGTCTACTGCTGCTAGGTAGCAGCAACCGTGTGCCAGTGCGGCATATCATTTGTACGGTTGTCACAGAGGCGGCGGCGGGTAGCTAGGCGAGACGGCAAGCGACAAAGGCCGCTCTTGGCCCGAGCGGCAGCACGCAGTGGTATTAGCATACTAGCACTCGTAAGATAAACTAATCTGGAGGCAACGCCGGGTCGGGTCGGTCACGACCCCTGCACTGCCTGTCGGTCACAGCGGCAGGCACCTTTTCTTTGCTGGATCGTCCTAGCTGTGAGTCTGACGAGGCCAACGCCGACGGCACATGCAGCAGCGAGCCAGCAGGGGGGAGATGCGGCACGGCGCCATGGCAATATGGCATAGCGAAAGGTAGCATGGCACGGCGTGGCTCGATCGATCCCCCACCACCCACGCGGTGTGCGCCACCGAACCGTCACGTACGTACGCCACCATTAACTAGCCCAGCTGAACGGCAGCGGCAGTGATATCTTTTGCTCGAATCATCAATTCGATCGGCAAGCGACCGCTAGAGCGTGGATGCACGGCGCCGGGGTTGTTGCCGTTGCTTGCAAGTAGCCGCGCGCGCGGGGGAGCATAAGACCCGACCACCCCGAACGCCGGGGATTCCACCCACCCCACCCCGTCGCCGCGGGCGAACGAACGCGCGCGCGCCGACTCTTTTTTTAATTAGCCGCGGAGGCGACGGCAGCAGCAGCGACCACCACCGCATCCGCGCTTCCGCGGTAGGGAAAGGAACAGGACGAGAAAGCGAGCTGCTTTTTGCTTGCGCTGCTCCGCTAGCTAGCTTGCCTTGCCTGCCATTTATTTGTTGTTTCGTCTCGCGCCACTCCAACCCGCAGCCGCAGGGGAGGCAGGTGGCCTTCTTTTTCTCTTTCTTTTGCCTCTCTCTCTCACCGCTTCTTCCCAGTTCCCACGAAGCAACTCCTCTTCCTCCACCACCTCCTCCTGCTGCTGCTGCTGCTACTCCTCGTCGATCGGCCCGGTCGCACCGCCACCGCTGGGGATAATCTCGGGCGGCGGCAGTAATGGCGGTTGCCACGGCGGCGCCGCGTGCGTCGTCGGCTGTGCAGCGCCTCCTCGTGCTGCTGATGCTCTGCATTGTGGGAGCGTCACGGGCGGCGAACGTGACGTACGACCACCGCGCGGTGGTCATCGACGGCGTGCGCCGCGTGCTCGTCTCCGGATCCATCCACTACCCGCGGAGCACCCCCGACGTACGTCGCCGTCTCCCTTTCTCTCCTCCTCCTCCTCCTCTGTTCTTGGTGAGGCAGGCCGGTACTTACTGAAAGCTGACATTGACTGCCATGGCGTCGGTGTCGGCGGTCGTCGCTTGCAGATGTGGCCGGGGCTGATCCAGAAGGCCAAGGACGGCGGCCTGGACGTCATCGAGACGTACGTCTTCTGGGACATCCACGAGCCCGTCCAGGGACAGGCACGTACTCCTCGATACCATTACTCTCTACTCGTACAATGAAATCACCCGTTTCTTACTCTTCTTTTTCCCGTCATCATCTCGTCCCTCTTGGCCGTCATGTGTCGAAGGGCGGTGTTTGCTTCCTCTGCACCCTATGCTTTATTCTCACTCACTCACTCACTCACTCTCTCCCGGGCTTTCTGTCTCTCGTGAACTACTAGTAATATGGAAATTTTAAAGCAGCATCAGTATCACACTCTGCTTCTGCTGTATGGAAATTTAACGACCAATTAACCGAATGAATTGCAACGAATGACAGTACGACTTCGAGGGCAGGAAGGATCTGGTCGGGTTCGTCAAGGCAGTCGCCGACGCCGGCCTCTACGTGCACCTCCGGATCGGGCCGTACGTCTGCGCCGAGTGGAACTACGGGTGCGCGACTCTCTCACGCTCGCGTGATTGCATTATATGCTGTTCTCCATGGCTACTGATTGGTCGTTTTACGCGTGCAAACGCAGAGGGTTCCCGGTGTGGCTGCACTTCGTGCCGGGGATCAAGTTCCGGACGGACAACGAGGCGTTCAAGGCAGAGATGCAGCGGTTCACGGAGAAGGTGGTGGACACGATGAAGGGGGCGGGGTTGTACGCGTCGCAGGGCGGGCCAATCATCCTGTCGCAGATCGAGAACGAGTACGGCAACATCGACTCTGCGTACGGCGCCGCAGGGAAGGCCTACATGCGGTGGGCCGCCGGGATGGCCATCTCGCTCGACACCGGCGTGCCCTGGGTCATGTGCCAGCAGTCCGACGCCCCCGACCCTATCGTAAGCCACTCTATAGTCGCTGCCGGCTCGCATCGCCACCGGCACCGCCGGTGAACGGACACCGACACTGACGTTGATGTGCCGCGTGTGCAGATCAACACGTGCAACGGGTTCTACTGCGACCAGTTCACGCCCAGCTCCAACAGCAAGCCCAAGCTGTGGACGGAGAACTGGAGCGGCTGGTTCCTCTCCTTCGGCGGCGCCGTTCCGTACCGCCCCGTCGAGGACCTCGCCTTCGCCGTCGCGCGATTCTACCAGCGCGGCGGGACGTTCCAGAACTATTACATGGTACTCAACTGCGTGCACCGGCGCGCGCGCACGAAGACGAGCGGTTTTTTTTTCCACCGCTGCTCTGTGCTTTCCCGTTCGATTGGACAAAAAGAAATTCTGCGGTTTTAGCTGTGGATCTTTGTTGGCATGCAGTACCACGGGGGGACCAACTTCGGCCGCAGCACGGGAGGGCCATTCATCGCCACGAGCTACGACTACGACGCCCCCATCGACGAGTACGGTGAGTCTACTACCGTACGGTCAACAGCAAGCTGTCCTTACTGGCATATGGAAATGTGCTTGGCAATGGCAGATTGGCAGCTGGGTTAAACCGAAATGGGTTTCGTATCTGGGGATCATCGACTTATATCACATTAAAAACAAGAATATTCATTAAGGAATTAGGTATCTTTTATAAAGAAGAAAATAAGTACCGACATTGAGCCGAGTGGGGCTTCGAGACTTCGAGTGAACACCCACACCTCCCACAAAAACCGAGTATGGCTGGCTGTAATTGACAGGTCACATTAGCATACAAAATGGAGATGGATTTTTTAGGATTTTATTTTCCATTAATGTGTTTTCTCTTTTTGCAATATGTGATTCAGGGATGGTCAGGCAGCCAAAGTGGGGTCACTTAAGAGATGTGCACAAGGCAATAAAGCTGTGCGAGCCAGCACTAGTAGCAGCGGAGCCATCATTTATTTCTCTGGGTCAAAATTCTGAGGTATCTGTAAATCTGTAATCCACTCTTTCAAAAAGCCACTATTAATTAATGAAAAAGAAACACGAGTCAATCAGCATTGCAAGGGCAGAGATGTAGCTAATCTTGTTCAGGAATAATATTCGTTTACCTTGATGATCTGTTCTGGTATACAAGATGACGGTGTTTATACTCTTCTTGCTTCAGGGGCACATATATCAGGCCGGTTCACTGTGCGCAGCATTCCTTGCCAACATGGACGCCCAATCTGATAGAACTGTCAAATTCAATGGAAACACATATAAGCTCCCGGCATGGTCTGTAAGCATCCTTCCTGACTGCAAGAATGTGGTATTGAACACAGCTCAGGTATGTACATCCCTTGCTCACTGCTAGAAAATGCTCTGTATTCGGGGAAGGACATTGGTGAGGCCTTATTTCTGATGCATGCGGTTACCCTTTGAAGATCAATTCGCAAGTAACATCATCAGCAATGAAAAACCTGGGTTCGAGCATTCAACCATCTGATGGTTCATCAATCGCGCCGGAACTTGATACAGCTGGCTGGAGCTATGCCATAGAACCTGTTGGTATCACAAAAGAAAATGCATTGACGAAACCTGGACTGATGGAGCAGATAAACACCACAGCGGATGCCAGTGATTTCCTGTGGTATTCAACAAGGTACATAGTTTACATTTCACGCCTGGGTGTAAATGCTCATATCAGTAATGAGAAAACTGGCAGTGACAAGTTTACTCACTGGTTGTCTATTAATGTACTTTGTGCAGTATCACTGTGAAAGGCAATGAACCATATTTAAACGGCAGCCAGTCCAATCTGCTTGTAAACTCACTTGGACATGTTCTTCAGGTCTACATCAATGGCAAATTGGCAGGTAATGCTTGAGGGAACTTTCATATGACATTTGAATAGTGATGCTTGAGTAGCACTGATGTACTGAAATGAACTTTTTGAAACATTACCAGGAAGTGCCAAGG
This sequence comes from Zizania latifolia, assembly GCA_000418225.1. Taxonomy (NCBI): domain Eukaryota; kingdom Viridiplantae; phylum Streptophyta; class Magnoliopsida; order Poales; family Poaceae; genus Zizania; species Zizania latifolia. The sequence continues at coordinate 153,264 of KE373072.1, forward strand.
GTAGTGCTAGCAGCTCACTCATCTCATTGCAGACACCAGTTACGCTTGTACCTGGGAAGAATAAAATAGATCTTCTGAGCACAACAGTTGGCCTATCGGTAATTCAGTCTTCACTTAGCAGAGATGCACTTCTTTCACATAGAATTTTCCGATATTTTGCTGTCCATCTTTAGTGTGATGTTTTAGAATAATCATAAAAGTAAAACTATATCCCTATACTAAGTACTCAACTACTCATTCTGTTTAATCAACAACCCTATAACATCAGAATTATGGCGCATTCTTTGACCTGGTTGGCGCTGGAGTCACTGGTCCCGTAAAGCTGAGTGGACCAAATGGTGCCCTCGATCTATCTTCTACAGATTGGACATACCAGGTATTCTACAATCCACTCTATACTGTTTCTGAATTTTCTTTTAAGTAAAAACTAAAAACTATTGCCAAGCATTGTTTTGAGTTCTCCTTCAATACTGTACAGCCATAGACATAATATGTTTGGGCTTCCCTCGTCATAATTTTTGCCACTTCAGATTGGGCTCAGAGGAGAAGACTTACATCTGTATAATCCTTCAGAGGCCTCTCCGGAATGGGTTTCAGACAACGCTTACCCGACCAATCAACCATTGATCTGGTACAAGGTCAGTATGCTCCTCTGACCCTGTAAGTAGGCTGCATTTGGTGTTTAGAGACATGTAAGATGACTTTGGGCTCAATAAGCTAGACCTGTCCATTCTGTTTGGCTAATCCATTTCCTTGAATTATTAACTTGGGACAATGTGACAAATTTCTAAATGCAATGCTCCAAATGCAGACCAGGTTTACAGCTCCTGCAGGTGATGATCCAGTTGCCATAGACTTCACAGGAATGGGGAAAGGAGAGGCATGGGTGAATGGACAGAGCATTGGTCGCTACTGGCCAACAAATCTGGCTCCACAAAGTGGCTGTGTAAACTCATGCAACTACAGAGGAGCTTATAGTTCGAACAAGTGCCTAAAGAAATGTGGGCAGCCATCACAGACTCTGTAAGGGTTCTGCAAAAGCTCCGCACCACCAAAATATGCTCTGCAATTTTTTCATATCAACAATTTGTTTCCTAATGCAGAGCTAGTTCGAATATATTTGCATATTCCTATAGGCTAAGAACATGAGAACATTTTAGGGAAAATATCATTTAACAGTGCATGACATTTCACTTCTATTTCAGTGTTTGATCATTGATGTATTTGCCATACTGAAACAAGAAGGCGCACAATCTCAAAATTGTATTTATGAGCACCATGAAGTACATTATGGTGACTAATTGAATGTCTTACCTTGTTAAACAGGTATCATGTACCCCGTTCATTTCTCCAATCAGGCAGCAATGATCTAGTCCTCTTTGAGCAGTTTGGTGGTGACCCAAGCAAGGTATCTTTCACAACAAGGCAGACAGGTAGCATATGTGCACATGTGTCAGAGATGCATCCAGCTCAAATCGATAGCTGGATCTCTCCACAACAGAAGGTGCAGAGACCTGGACCAGCACTTCGCCTGGAGTGCCCTAGAGAAGGCCAGGTCATCAGCAACATCAAGTTTGCAAGTTTCGGGACACCAAGTGGTACCTGTGGGAGCTACAACCATGGCCAATGCAGCAGCTCTCAGGCTCTTGCAATTGTTCAGAAGGTAATCTGAGATGTTCCACTTCCACCCTTGCCATGTCTCAATGCCAGTAATGTTTTTCTGACTAATTGAGCTCTGCAGGTCTGCATCGGAGTGAGCAGTTGCAGTGTGCCAGTGTCATCGAAGAACTTTGGAGATCCATGCACAGGGGTCACAAAAAGTCTTGTGGTCGAAGCTGCATGCTCATGAAGAGTTTGACAGTGATGGTTAATAGGAGACAAAAGTAGTTCAAGCCTTCAAGGGGGTGAACCAAAACTTCAGTGTAGAAAACAGGCAACAAGGAATAAATTTCCCAAAATGCAGGTGGAAAAGGAATAAACGTTCCCAAATTGCTTTGGAGCCTTGCAGCTATTAGATCGTACGCTTACATTGAGTTGTACTTGTTAACATGATGAATCTCTACATTTGTACAAGGCAATGAATCTTTTGTGTGTTATTTAGATATACTTTGTAATTGATTCAAAGATAAAGTACATCTTCATCCGTTGAAATGTAAAGTTTGCTATGCCTAGAGGTGCAATTGTGTATAAAAAAGATAAAGCACATCTTCACCTGAAACTCTGATTCACTCGTGTAGAAGCATCTGAAGCTCTGGACAAAGGTATCGTGCGTGAAGAGGCAACCTTATGGAAGCCCATAAGCTGCTGTTCTGTTTCTGCATAAATAAGAAATGCAAAAGCTTTTACTCAAGGAATAGATATATCCTTTGTGTGAACAGCTGAAGACTAAACCTTGCTGAAAGTCCGAAACTCTCAAGTCACCATGATGTTTACTGCATCATGTTTGTGTCCGGCACTTTGCTTCGACAGTTCGACCTGTAAAAGTGGCTTTCTTTGGAGCCTTGCAAGACCAAAACGATCCACCTTCCACCACTTTCCAGATTGCAATGATCTAAGAACCGGAAGGTTTCGACACTGGAGTTGCTAATTATGGTAGCTAGCTTGGCATGTATTATATTGCAGATCGTGTAAAATTGGAAACAGGCACAAGACCTGCTCACTGACTGAACGGTGAAGATGCATGTCTACAAAAGATACATGCAACGTGTCCTGAACAATAAATTAACAAGTTGCCCCTTTTAGCAGAACAGCTACAACCAATACCCTTTGTTGGCCGAACGAGCTAAACCAGTTAGCTTATAAGTTAGCTTGCGAATATATGACCAAGTAGCATCATCATCATCAAGGTAGAGTTGAAATATCGACAAGATAACAGCTCAAAAAAACGCAACATGCAATTCACATTAAATGAAGTACGCAAGACAAGGGGAAAGCCTAATCAATCAACACTCAACAGTCAACAGCATGCATCGTCTCACCTGTGAAGATAGAGGTATCGCAATTTTGATGTACCAGATGATGAGAAGAGTCATTGCATTCTATCTTATGCACAAAACAATGGCAAGTAGCTCGCTACAACTGCCAAACAGAGAATACGATACAACAAAACTACAAGCATTGCAAGATTAATCTCCAATTACTACAACCTAGTTGATTAGTTGCACTGCCTGCTCTAGGAACATACATATCAATATATAAAATAAGGAACGATCGAAGGGCAATCTCCTTTCCAAACAGAAAAGATTACATAATGGATCTCTAGACATTAAACTACCCCACATGCATTCCACCTCCCATAAAATATGTGTTTGTTTCCATGTTGGGCCTTTTATTTGCGTCCATCACCTGATCTCTCATACTGAGGAGTTGTTTTGGATGGTAAACTGGTGTGTGCTGATGCATTTGCATGAAATCTGTAGCAACCATTGGCAAAGGACCACTCTCTAGATTTACATTCACCAAATCAAAAGAATGCAACCCATTATGAGCAGTGGAGACCATATTCATATCCACTCTGGTGTCGCCCTGTATTAGGTGAGGGGACGTCATATTCATATCAACTCTTCTGTCCCCCTGTATCAAATGTGAAGATGCCAGGTTCATATCTACCCTTCTGTCACTTTGTATAAAGTGTGGCGATGCCAGGTTCATATCAACTCTTCTGTCCCCCTGTATCATGTGCGGGGAAGCCATGTTCATGTCAACTCTTCTGTCCCTCTGCATCAAGTGAGGGGATGCCATATTCATGTCAATTCTTCCCTCTCCATGAATAAGGTGGGGTGTTGGGATCTTCATCTCAACTCTTCTGTCCCCATGAATCATAGCTGCGGTATTTGATGTCATGGCATCACCATGAAGCAGGGATGTGTTTGAAGTCACATTTGTATCAACCCTTCGGTCTCCCTGAATCAGGATTGTGCTATTTGATGTCATGTTCATATCTACTCTTCTATCTGCAGATGCTTGACCAGTCACTGCCATATTTACATCAACCCGCTGATCCCCTTGCTGAATATGGTCAGGCCTAACTAGTTTGTCCTTCGCTTCCTTCATAGCTGACAACACAAATTCTTTCAGCTCAGGTTCTCTAGCACCAATGTCGATGACATCTTCCAAATACTCGAGGCCACACATATAGAGACCATTGAAAATGCTCAAATACCTCTCGGATGCTACAGAACTGGAGCTTGCGGATGCATGAAGTATTCTAAAATCCTTCCTCCAGCGATTGAGGATGTAGTTTGATGGCAGCACCAACACGTTTTCTTGCTTCAGAACAGCCAGGGCATGGCTGCAAAGAATGCCTCGTGACGGAAAGGAGCGACAAATGCACCATACATCCTTGTCAGCACTGTTATAGACAACTGTATAGTCCACCTTCTTTCCTTGTATTAACTCACTAGCCATGTAGGTAATTGAATTTCCACTCCTGTCTACTTCTTTACAAATCACATGCATCAATTGCTTGATCTCATCTTGGAATGCTTGAAACATAGGTACTGTGTAGAGCTCCACAAGTTGCTCCTCAAAGGGCAATCCTGACAGCAAAGTGAGCCTAGAGTAATAGGAGCGCAAATCATCGTATGCCTCCCTTTCCAGCTTCCCTCTTAAAGTAGTCTCATATTGCTCAAGGAAAACTGGTAGGGTAGTTTTAGTTGTCACCACACCATCAAAGTATGGATCTGGTTTTTCAACCTTCCTGATAGCAGAAGTACCTGCCCAGAACGAATGGTTGACATATCCAGGAGCCCATTGTTTCCGGCAGCTGTACAAAGCAGAGAACCACTCATTGTCTTTGAGCTTGTACTGCTCAACCATGGCCCCCCACTCTCTCTCGAAGTCTGTAAGTGTGACTGTGTCATAAACAACCTCCTTAAATCTCGAGGAAATTGCCTCTTTCTCATGTGTGCGTCCAACATTTTCTTGGAGTTTCTTCAGGATATGCCAAAAGCAGAAACGGTGCCTCGCATTTGGCAACACCTCAGCCACAGCTTCTGCAACAGCATCTGAATAGCTGGTTGTGATCGCCTCTGGTGGCTTGCCATTCATACAGCTCAACCACCTCTTCAACAGCCAAACATAGTTTTCTTTGCTGTCACTGGAGAGCAGACCACAGCCAAGTAGAACGAGGTGGCCATGGTTGTTCACACCAAGGAGTGTGGCTAATGGGAGACTAGAACAAGAATGTTGTAAATACATCACATCAAGTGTAATGACATCACCGAAATAGCGGTATTGTGCCTGGGACCTTGAATCAGTCCAGAAAAAGTTCTTCACATGAGTTTCCTGATCAAGATCCCAGTAATGTATAAAGTTTGGTTTCTTGTGTTGCATTGTTTCAATAAACTTCTTCAGTGCAATGAGGTCATCCTCCCCAAACCGCTGCACAAAACTATCACTTCTACTAAACCTAAACCCACCAGAGGCTCCACCACCAACACTTCGCTTAGGCCGAGTTGGGAATTTCCTGGTCTCAGCGATCTCGCTCAGCGACTTCTCTACCATATCATCCATCTCATCAGAAATTTTAGCCTTCTTCTTGGCTGACTCAGGCATCTCCCTATAAGCCTTCAAGAACCTCACCATGTCAGGCGTGCACGGATGGTTATGCTCCAATTCAACAGACTCCACCTTCCACTTATCCTCCGCCCGCTTGTCACGAATGACCAGCATCGCCTTGCATCCCGTCTTCTCAGCAGTGCCATGCCGAGCCCGCTTCTCCTGGGTGGCTGCCGCCCGCTTGCTGCGGAGTGGGTAGCGGGCACCTGAGCCATCAGATGGACTAGCGCCAGACCGGGCCTTGCCACCGTGAGTGCAGGTGAAGGTGGAGCGGTAGCGGAGACCCTCGTAGTTGTGGCAGGTACGGCGTACCGCATGGAAGCCGGTGCGGTAGGCGTAGGTCTTGTAGAGCGAGAAGGCCTCATCCACAGAGTCGAACACCGCGCCCACGCGCGGCACGAGTGCCTCCTCCAGCGTGCGCGGCTCGAAGGCTTCATCCCCTTCGCCACCGCCGTCAGCCTCCCACTCGTCTTCTTCCTCGCCGGCCTCCTCGTCGGAGGCGACGACCACCTCGTCCTCGTCCTCCTCCACCTCCTCCTCCTCATCGTCCCCCGCAGGATCCCCGTTCAGATCATCGGCAACCTCCCTCTTAACCCGCCTGGTCGCGGCCTCCTCCTCCTCTTCAAAGCTAGGGTTTCGCACCCGGCCGGCGCGGGAGGAACGAGACCTCACTGAACCCTCCACCACCATGGCCCTGCCCCCTATTTACGCACCACCCCCAAACCACGCACTCACCACAAGGCCACGCCTCCCAAAAGTATTAACACTAGAGGTACAGTGTGGCTGATACCTCGCGGCGGAAAATGGCGAGGGTTCGGCGCGGGCAACGGTACGGAGGAGCTGGGGGAGGGACCGGGTGCACCCGGGGAGCAGCTGGGACGCGCACGGGCCGTCGATCTGGGAGGGGTCGGCGAGCTTGGGGACGTCGCCGGGGAAGAGGAGGGAAATTAGGGCCGAGGGGTGGGGGAGAGAGATTGCCTGATTGGGGTAGAGGAGGACGAGAGTTTCTTTCTCCCGATACTTTCTGGGTTAGATTACGGCAAAAGTGAGTGTTTCGTCGCGTTTTTTCTGTATTTTTAAATAGTTTTTTTATAAAACTTATCGAAAATTTACTTTACAGATTTTATCATATATTAAATTTATTTATTTAAATCTAGTTATTATAATTCATTCTGTATAAAAAATATTTAGAGTGAATTTGGTTTAGTTTTTAAAAAAATATGTTAAACCAATTTTTTTAATCGTAATAGTGTTTTATCTATATAAAATAAAAGTTGTTCATCTCCTTAATGTAGAAATTCAGTTTGCACTGTTCTATTCCTTCATTAATCTGTATAAACTTATTTTATTCATTATTTCATTATTAATTAAGTTATAAAATCATTGTTTTTATTAATAAGCTCTGTATAATTGTTTTAACATAGGTCTAGATATTCTAACCAAATATTTTTATAGTTTTTCATAACTAGGTTTATTTGGTTGAGAAGCGAGATAGAATAGAACCTCTAAATTACTATTTATTCCATTTCTAAACTAAATAAAAATATAATGGTTTCATAATCACACCAAACAATCCAAACACATGGAAATCGTGTTTGGTTTAGTTTTTTAAATCAGCTTCTTTGTTAGAAAGCTAAAAACTGAATCAAACAAATTCGAGGACAAATCAGCTTATCTAAAAGCTGTAACTTTTTTCTATACAAACTGAATAAACTATGAAAGTTGCTTCCACACCAACTTTCATCGCTTTTCAACTTTTTTACAGCTCACAGTAACTTTTTAGAATCTACGGAACTGATCAAAATAAAAAAAGGACGGTTAGGCCATTATCATGGCATTATAAGTTTTTTATTTTTTCATAAAAAGATATTACTAGATTTGTGATGTTGTATTAAGTCTTACATGGTATGACCGTTCCCATTTCATATTCCGAAAACTAGTTCAGCAAATCTACACTGTTTTTTGCATTCAGCCATTTCCATGAATTTCCAAGAGGACTGGGTGTACCATATACACATCACATGGATTCATGCCTTACTATTGGCTAACCTGAAGAAATATAGAACAACTCAGACCTACTGGGCTTCCTCCTCCATCAGGAGGAATGCAGTTACAGATGATGGAACTCCAGATCTGTACATTTTCACCTTGATAATGATACCTTGTATTCTCTGTTGTGGCTGCAAGAGCTTTTGCGTGGAAGAACCTGCAACATGGTCGTCAGATGGTCAACCTGCCGTTGGGATCACGCCAAAGCTCTCGTTTTGCTAGTGGTAAAATCAAATTAAACGTGTGATTCCAACCTCAGTTACCTGCCTGGCTGCTGCTGGTAGGAAATCAGCTGATTGATGGGAGTTGAAGCACACGATCGATTTAGACCAGTCCTGATTAAGAAATCAAATAAGTTTGCTTTTTAATTCTGTGTTAGAAAATATGTGTTATTTATTTGTAAGAGTATATTATTTATTTGATAAGTATACATATAAAAAAGATAAATTTATACGTAAAATTTCTCAAACAGTTTATATTTTAAAAAACAAAAAATTAAAATAATTTATATAAGCGATAAGAGAGTATGGGATTCGATAAGCGCCAGCTCAGGCGTCAGAATCAAGTCAAAATCTCAGGCCCTCGCGAGCGGATCGTCGCCGGCTTTCTCTGAGCCTAACGGACCGACCGGGCGGTCCAGACTAGGCTTGTTCGATTGGTGAACTGTTCGGTTTTTTATCCCATGAATGAGCATACGAATCCGACCGGACCGGTGGTCGTAGCCTCGTAGGTGTAGCATAGGCCAGTGGAGGACCGCCTGGACCGGCGGCGGGCCGGGCCGGGCCGGAGAGAGGGAGGCAGGGGTAGGTGGCGATCCCCCGTCTCGTGTTAAACCAGCTGCTTCCTTCCTCCTCCCTCGCCTCGTCGGCTCGCGTCGCCTCACCAACCAAACCAAACCTACCACCCCCTCCGATGGCCGCGCCCGCGTCGCAGCCGGTGGCCGCCAGGGCGCCGTCGCGCGTCCTCCCTCGTTCCGGGTTCCGCGCCTTCCCGGAGTCCGCGCCCGCTGCCTCCCTCCGCTTTTCCGTGGGACGCCGCCGAGGCGCTTGCCTAGGTCCGCTCCTCCCCGAGTACCCCACCCTGTTATTGGAATCGCTTCGCGGGTCTGCTCCGTTCGTTAGAGTCTGGGTATAAGTTGCTCTTTCGCGGGGCTACGTGAGAGATTTGATAATTTATCGCACCTCATTGTCACGGTGACAGCATAATCAAGGTGTCATCTCGAGAGTGGCAAATCATAATTGATTCTTGTTTGGATTTTGAGTGACATCATGGTCTCATAGATGCTTATGCTGTATCTTAATCCTTAGATGCTCTGGAAATGGAGTGCTTAATCTGCTACTTTGCGTTTTCTGCTGTTTTCTTAGAAGAAGGATGTTGAAAGAGCTTACTCTTAACATTAGTTACTCCTGATTGGAAAACAGAGGTCAAAGCGGCTGGAAATGTCTCTGGGAACTACTTCCAAGTTGCAACTTATGGAGAGTCTCATGGAGGCGGTGTTGGTTGCGTAATCAGTGGCTGCCCACCCAGAATCCCAATTACTGAGGCAGACATGCAAGTAGAACTCGACCGCAGGTTTGTCTCTTGCAAATTTCATTAATTTTGCCTGCTGGCGAAAACAGGATTTTGCAAATGCAGTCCTGCTAAGTGCTAACCTCTTGCAGAATGACTGTTATGTTATATTACTCCACGATGTTCACCAATATGAAATTTTGATTATCACAGGCGCCCAGGTCAGAGCAGAATAACCACCCCAAGAAAGGAGACTGATACTTGCAAAATTCTTTCAGGAACACATGAAGGTACGGTGTCTTCCAGGACATGGGATAAACTTGGAAATATTTATTCTTGAAATTAGTGTAATAGCTTGTCTTATATTCATAATAGCACTAATGGGTTTTCTGCAGGAATGACCACCGGGACACCAATTCATGTTTTCGTCCCAAACACAGATCAAAGAGGGGGTGTAAGTATTTACTTTTTTTCCATATTAATGTATTGATATACCATATAAAAGCTGGACATAACCATATCCGTTCCCACAGGATTACAGCGAGATGGCTAAGGCATACAGACCTTCCCATGCAGATGCAACTTATGACTTCAAATACGGTGTTAGAGCTGTGCAGGTACCTTTTGTCAAGTTGTACAATAAGTATAGAGTAGTCATAACATTGAAACATCAGCTGTGGCACCTATTCTGAATACTTCTCTTCAACGTCTAATCTTTATCTTCATATGCCAACTGAATGATAGGGAGGTGGAAGATCATCAGCAAGAGAAACCATTGGAAGGGTAGCTGCAGGGGCTCTTGCAAAGAAAATTCTTAAGCTCAAATCTGGAGTAGAGGTGTGATCCTACTTGGCAACCTTTAACTAATAGAGATTTGGAATCAAGCTTAGCAATTGACCTGTTTACTTATTCATGAACAATTGGACGCTGGAGAAAAAAAAGATATGCATGTGAATATACATCCTAAATATTTCCAGGCCATGCAACATTTTTTGTCCAATACCTTATAGCAGCAAAATATTTAATTTCAGGTCTTGGCATTTGTTTCCAAAGTACATCAAGTTGTACTCCCAGAAGATGCTGTTGATTATGAAACTGTAACAATGGAGCAGGTCTGTGGTCCCACCCTTTTCCACTTTTACACTCTGGACAGTCTCTGAAGACATTTGCTTAATATTATATTTATTTTATTTTCCAGATAGAGAGCAACATCGTTCGATGTCCTGATCCAGAATATGCACAGAAGATGATTGACGCAATTGATAAAGTACGAGTTAGAGGGGATTCAATTGGTGGTGTGGTCACGTGCATTGCAAGAAATGTTCCTCGTGTAAGTATTGAGACCTTGCAGTTTTGTTGTGGTCTATGTCCTCCAACCAAATAAACTAAACAAGCTCACTGAATGCTTTCTCTACTCATGACTACCCTGCTTTGGATTAAATCATATGTTTCATGTTTGAACTTCTTGATCATTCGTTAAAGAAATATGTTTTCTCTCTTGAGATACTGATATGATTGGAGCAACAATAATTTGTAGGGTATTGGCTCTCCTGTATTTGACAAACTTGAAGCTGAATTAGCAAAAGCTATGCTTTCTCTTCCTGCAAGCAAGGGGTTTGAGATCGGCAGTGGATTTGCAGGTAAGCGATGATTTGCACAGAATTAGTTGGTTTGTTGTTTCCAAATAGTTGAGAGAGTATATCAACTACTTTGCAACTTGCAACTGGCCTCACTGCATCAGTACTAACTAATAACTTGTGCCAGGTACTGACTATACTGGAAGTGAGCATAATGATGAGTTCTATGCGGATGAGGCTGGAAATGTGAGAACAAGAACTAATCGTTCAGGCGGTATACAGGTTTTTGTCCTAGACCCCTATTGATTTGCAGTTATATTGTTATTTTCACTACATCAAACTGTACTCTAGGTAAATAGTACATCTAGTCAAAAGTATAGCACTGATGGCTTAGTATTTGTAACTTGTACGTCCATGCAGGGAGGGATATCAAATGGTGAAATTATATACTTCAAAGTAGCTTTCAAGCCAACAGCAACTATCGGGGTGAGATATTCTTCTTCTTCTTCTTCTTTCAAAGCATTTCAATTCTAATCAAGTTAGGGTAGGCTCGCCAAACCTATTTGAGTGAATAGGTTTTTCATTGGCTCGCCAAACCTAACACAACCTTTTAGGGGAAAGGGACCCTCCCTCCCTTTTTGCGGTGAGATATTCCAGTTCAAAAAACTTTCTGTTTCTTCACTAAAAAACTTTTCTTTCCTTAGCAATTAGCATCATTGATATGTCATGTTTTTTCTTCAAATGGCAAGCACTATGATGTGGATGCAGTTAAAACCACAATTTTCTCATAGACCAAAATTTTCAGCAACCACCAAGAGTATGCAAATGTTCCTTTGGTGCAATGTGTTTGAATCCTTTATGCTGGAGTATAATATTACATTTTGTCTTTTATGACGTAACATGGGTAACATTTCGGGTTTGCTGTTTGTGCAAAAGTTGTATTGCCACTTATTTGAGGTATTGATTTCACTTTTCCAGAAGAAACAACATACCGTTTCAAGGGAGCATGAGGATGTTGAACTTTTAGCAAGGGGCCGCCATGACCCATGTGTTGTCCCTCGGGGTAATGGTCTACCTAAATGTTCATTCCCTTAATCACTCGTGATAGTCCCTATAATCTGATTTGCCCCAATCAATTACTCTTGTAGCTGTTCCAATGGTGGAATCAATGGCCGCATTGGTCCTCATGGACCAGCTGATGGCACACATTGCTCAGTGCGAGATGTTTCCACTGAACCTTGCCCTACAGGAACCAGTTGGCTCTGCCAGCAGCATACCTGCATTTTCATCAGATTTATCATAATGCCTGTCTTGGAATAACAGTTCCCTCTTACACAAAGCAAGTTCTGGGTTTTGCTGAGCAAGTTCACAGTTATACACAAAGCCGGTATCCTAGTGTATACCTTCGATTATTGTACCCAATATATCAGTTATACAGTGAACATGAAGATATAAATGCATCCATGCATATTTTGTGATATGAACAATTCGTGCTCGACACATCCGGTTGTTTTGGGCGATACAAATCTTTCCCCGTTTATGGAAGTTACTGTGCTTATATGAGTGGGGATATGGTCTTGAAACTTTATTACAAAACCCTAGTGGAGGGTGTCGATGAATCATGACGCGGAGACTACTGGAGAGGATGCATCAGATTTTTCCTAAAGGTTTAAGTTATTTATGTACATCTTTTCCCATGTTATGTCATTCTATTATTTCATCGATCACATGATCGCATCAGTCTCTTCTGCAGTTTTGGGATGTTAAGCCTACCTTTTCCAGGTTGATTAGAGATTATGGAGAAACCTGAATCATTAGCGTCCAAAACAGGCAATTATGTAGTGCATTAACATTATAGTAATACCATAAAAGTTATCGTTTGAATTGATATTATAAAGATGTTCAAAACACGGTTTAGTTCGTGTTGGCGTGTTGCTGCATCACAGAAGGCATAACATGGTGCCTCAAAACAACAAAAGTTCCAAAATTTTCCATTTGGTTCCAGAAGAATCGTAAGCTTCCGAATAACATGTGTAAAATTTCTTCAGATATGCACTTATAATGGGAGGAAACAAACAAGGGCGCTGATAAAACCAACATTTCTTTCGGGGAAAACCCAACTAGGTTCATTAGTCATATACACTTCCGAGTATTTTTTTTTCCCAAAAAGGTCCTGCAATCTGGGTACAGGATCATCTGTAGAAGATTCATCTTACCAGGCATCATGTTTTGTCAAGAGATCTTGCTAACAAGTAACAAATGACACATCTGTCTCGAGATCATTACGCCATGAAATAAAAGGCGTTTTTTTCGGGTTGTTGAAAGGTCATTAAAAAGCAAATCCACTCAGGCACCGGATTCCTTCGCTTTAATGGTGATGGTGGCAGCGGGCCCCACCACCATCTCTCCACTTGGCTTATCACCTATCACATCAAGTTCTTATCAAACTGATAAGTCAATGAGCAGATTGATACGTTGATCAGAGGATGATAGGCTGGTCTGCTTATCACGTCCATGGTAAGTGCCTCCGTTACTCCATATAAATGAGAGTCCAGTCCCTGGGCAATTTTCCCGTTCCCTTCTTCTCCGTGCTTCTTAGCCCTTAGTATTCTAGCCATTAGGGATCTTTTGGATTTGATAAGTTTTAGGTAATTTTTGAGGAATTATATTGATTCCTATAAAATTTATTTGTTCTAAAAGAGCTTTTAAATTTAAATTTAAGTGTAGCCTTGTAAGGACTAATTTTTCATGTTAGTTTAAGAATTAAGATGTTGGAGATTTGATTTGATTTAGGGATGTAAGGCTAAAACCTAGATTTGAAAATGCCCAGTTTGATATTTTGGTTTCAGGCCTTATTTTTTTGACTCTAAGAAAAGGACAAAATAGAATAAAGTTTTATGATAACTTTTTTATTAGTTTTATTATGCTTGACATGATGGCTCTTTTGCTACTTACGTATTTCTTAGATCTATATGTTTTGCTCTTTTTTTTAGATCTCTTGTTTTTTTCCTATGTTGATCTTGTGATTTTCATCAATAGATATTGTAATTTCTTATTGTTTCTAGTGTGCCATTATACGATATTTTCATAGTTATTTGCGAGAGGATTACAGATAAATCATGTGATTTCTCCTTCCGTTGTAAAGCGTGTTCATTTCTTTTATTGGCCGTATTATTACTCTTACCTTTCCCAATATCGTTTCCTAGTCTGATAGTATAAAATGGAAAATCCGGGGCTCCCCCATTTCTGAATGTTGACTTACGAAACTGCCCCTCTCTCAGTCTCATCCTCCAGGCTGCCTCGTTCCTCTCGCGAGCGATCGAGGCCCCCCCAAATCCGGAGCCGCCGCCGAGCACTCGATCTTCGCCGGCGGCGCGCCTAACACTCCGTCGAGCGAAGCGCGCCACCTCCGGCTCCCCTCCTCGCCCCCTCTGCCGGACCGGCGTGAAGTAGAGCGGAGAGGAGAGGGGAGGAGATCCGCCCGAGCTGATCTCTTCCGCTGGACTGCTGGTAAGCCCTAACTTGCTTGGATCCATTTCGCTTCGATCTGTTTTGTTCCAGTATTCTGTGCGATTCGAGTGACCGAATCAGATATCTAAACCGGAGCCATCTTCCGTCGTCTTCAGTTTGTGGCTCAGTCCTTGCTGCGGCCCCATAGGACAGGGTAGGGTTGGAGCAAAGGTGTATCCGCCGCTGGGTGGGTGCGACGTGGAGGGAGGATGTCGTCGCTGAGCCGGGAGCTGGTCTTCCTCATCCTGCAGTTCCTCGATGAGGAAAAGTTTAAGGAGACTGTCCACAAGTTAGTGTTTCTAGCTAGCAAAAAGATGAGTAAAACAATGTTATGTGTCTGGTATTTGTTTCACTCAGTTGAGCTCTTGTTGTTGTTTAGGCTCGAGCAGGAGTCTGGCTTTTATTTCAACATGAAGTACTTCGAAGACGAGGTGATCAATGGGAATTGGGATGAGGTTGAGCGCTACCTTGGTGGTTTCACCAAAGTCGACGACAACCGCTACTCGATGAAGATATTCTTTGAGATCCGCAAACAGAAGTATCTTGAGGCCCTTGACAAGTAAGTGTGGGAGGGTACACGTTTCTACAGCAATTTAGGTGCTTGGGTGAAAAGCTATGCTTACTGAGTTTGTTTGCTGCTCTGCCAGGCATGATCGTTCGAAGGCTGTTGAAATATTGGTGAAGGACCTGAAGGTCTTTGCTTCCTTCAATGAGGAGCTGTTTAAGGAGATCACACAGCTTTTGACCTTGGAAAACTTTAGGTAATAATGTGACATGCCAAAATGTCACTCTGGACATTGCTTCTCTTTACATTAGAACGTGGTTGTTATTGTTGTGACTGCAACTATCATTTTGTTGCTCACTCCATGGTTTCTTATTTTGTCTTGGCAGGGAAAATGAGCAGCTCTCCAAATATGGTGATACAAAATCTGCTAGAGCAATAATGCTTGTTGAGCTGAAGAAGCTGATTGAAGCTAACCCCTTATTCCGTGACAAGCTTCAATTTCCAAACCTGAAGAGCTCTAGATTGCGGACACTTATCAACCAGAGGTAGCACATGATGAAAAAATATGGGTCCCCCGAACTTTCAATCATCAGGGGATTTTGTTTACAACTAGTTACAAAATTTCATCTCATGAAAGCATTGTAATTCATGTTAGCTCTTGACTTTATAAAAATATTAAGTTTATAAGCTAATTACCTTGTCTGACAACCCACCCATCATGTTTTCTCAAATTTATTTAACTCACCGTTGCCTGTTTAAGAAAATTTTCCTGGCTATGTTTATCCTTTAATGAGCAACACAGTTCATTTGTTTTCCCCCAAGGTGATAATAAACTGATGAAGAATACCGGGATAGATGTTGCTACTGATCTACTGATGTCACACATCTTTGTGGAGTCAACTAGCCGCACTGTTATCTTGATATGTTGTAAACTGCTTATTACTATTTATTACCTATAATTGTGGGTGGCTACTCAGGTTGCCTTGCCAGAATTAGTGCTAACTGTTTCTAATTTCTAGGGGCTAATTTTACATTTGTCATGTATACTTTTGATCTATCATGTGTTTACTATTTTTAATGTGGAGTAAAGGGATACATCCATTTAAATAAAAACTAAAAAGTCAATGCAAGGACCTTTGACTTCTTAAATGGATAACCATTCTTTTATAACATGTGGCAGCTTAAACTGGCAGCACCAACTTTGCAAAAATCCTAGACCTAATCCTGATATCAAGACTCTCTTTGTCGATCATTCTTGTGGACAACCAAATGGTGCTCGTGCTCCATCGCCAGCAAACAACCCATTACTTGGATCTATACCTAAACCTGGAGGTTTCCCCCCATTGGGTGCTCATGCAGTAAGTTATTTTGTCATTTTTGGATGCTTCATCTATATGTGAAGGGTGTGGTTGTGTTGAATTTGGTTCCATGTACTTTTCAGCCATTTCAACCTGCACCTACAGCTGTTCCACCTCTGGCTGGCTGGATGTCAAATCCTCCAGCAGTAACACATCCTGCTGTGTCTGTTGGAGCTATTGGATTTGGTACTCCTACAAATCCTGGTACTTATGTTCATTACTGTTGAGAAGTATTGTTGAGTGGTCTGAAATCTGAATAGAATGCAGCACACAAGATTGTTGATTAATGTTGTTCTGCCTTTACATATTGTAGCTGCTATATTGAAGCATCCTAGAACACCGACAACTGCCAATCCTTCCATGGATTATCCGTCAGGAGATTCTGATCATGTCTCCAAGAGAACGAGACCAGTTGGGATGTCTGAGGAGGTATTTGTGACATCTCTTCGTGAAATACATGTTGCCGTTTCTAGATTCTTACAGCTTGTCTTAGTACTGTGGCATTATGCCTAAGCATTATTGATGTATACTTGACTAAAACTATTATGATCTAATTTCACAGGTGAATCTTCCAGTGAATATGTTACCTGTGACATACCCACAGAGTCATAGTTACCCGCAAGATGATTTTCATAAAACTGTTGCACGGTCACTGAGCCAAGGATCAGCTCCAATGAGCATGGACTTCCATCCAGCTCAGCAAACTCTTCTCCTTGGTAAGTTGTAAATTTTTGTTGCTCTCATGATAAATCAAGTTTTGCCCTTCCATATCATCTCATTTATGCTGTGCTTGTTTTTTTCTTTTAGTTGGTACCAATGTTGGTGACATTGGATTGTGGGATGTTGGTACCAAGGAAAAACTTGCTTTAAGAAACTTCAAGGTTTGGGACCTTGGGAAATGCTCGATGGCCCTGCAGGTTTATTAATCCTCCTGTGTAATCAAGTATTTGTTGCTCTTTACTAGCCTCTGATCTAACTATGTATACAATGTAAATTCTTCAAATAGGCATCGCTGGTCAAAGACCCTACTGTCTCAGTTAATCGCATAATATGGAGTCCTGATGGAACCTTGTTTGGTATGATGATGCAAACATGTGACTTTTCTTTCCTTCTGCATGCAGTTTCTAATGTGTCTCTGTTTAACAGGTGTTGCTTATTCAAGGCATATTGTACAGATCTATTCATACCATGGTGGGGATGATATCAGGCAGCACTTGGAGGTGTGAATGCATGCTAATCATTCTTGCTGCCTTATTGATATTCAGTTCTTATTGTATAATCGGGTATCCTGGTTGCGGAACTTGATTAACCCCTGCTTTCTTCACTAGATTGATGCGCATGTTGGTGGTGTAAATGACATTGCATTTGCCCATCCAAATAAGCAGCTATGTATAATAACCTGTGGAGATGATAAGACAATTAAGGTGAGTTTCTGTGACTGGAACAGTTCTGGGACTATAGTCTCCTTGTTTAGCTGAGAAGTACTAAGTTTTGTGAGCATCACATTCTAGGTCTGGGAGGCCACTAGTGGAGCAAAGCAATTTACATTTGAAGGTCATGAAGCTCCTGTTTATTCGGTCTGTCCACATTACAAGGAAAATATTCAGGTATGCATGCAATTAGTATGTCATAGCCATCAATATCAACTATCAGAGGTG
The DNA here is from genome assembly GCA_000418225.1 of Zizania latifolia. Taxonomy (NCBI): domain Eukaryota; kingdom Viridiplantae; phylum Streptophyta; class Magnoliopsida; order Poales; family Poaceae; genus Zizania; species Zizania latifolia. Next base: position 170,989 of record KE373072.1, read on the forward strand.
AGTGTTATTTATTTATTTATTGTTGTTTTACTTCGTGCAGTTCATCTTCTCAACTGCTCTAGATGGAAAGATAAAGGCTTGGCTATATGATAATTTGGGATCTAGAGTTGACTATGATGCACCAGGACATTGGTGCACAACAATGGCATATAGCGCAGATGGTTCAAGGTTGATAATTGTTTCTTTGTTAGCATGATTAAATTGGGACTTGGGAAATGTAGGGTATGTGCCTTTTATTTTAACTGATTATTTTCCCTTGTGAGTAGGCTATTTTCTTGTGGGACTAGCAAGGATGGTGAATCGCATCTAGTGGAATGGAATGAAAGCGAAGGAGCTGTTAAGAGAACTTACCAGGGATTTCGCAAGCGATCGATGGGTGTTGTCCAGTTTGATACCACCCGGAACAGGTTTTTGGCTGCTGGAGATGAATTCTTGATTAAGATATGGGACATGGACAACACAAGTCTTCTGACTACTATTGATGCTGATGGTGGTCTTCCTGTGAGTGTTTTCCTTTGTGTGCGTACATTGGTTAATGGTGGTTGCCTCAAATGAATAGAGAAATCTCCATCTTGTTTTAACCTGATGCATATTATCAGGCAAGTCCACGGGTCCGCTTCAACAAGGAGGGTACTCTGCTGGCTGTTTCTACCCATGATAATGGTATCAAGATTTTAGCAAATGCTGATGGAGTTCGGTTGCTGCGCACGCTGGAAAATCGTTCTTTTGATGCTTCTCGCAGTGCATCTGAAACTGTAACAAAGGTAGTTTATTGTAACCATTAAAAATTGCAACTAGAAATTTTTGCTAGCTTGATCTAATCAATCCATTGTGATGCAGCCCCTAATGAATCCATTAACTGCTGCTGCTGCTGCGGCGGCGGCGGCTTCAGCTGCTGCTGCCGGAACTAGTTCAGGAAATGCTGCTGCATCAGCTATAACTGCAATGGTTCTCCCATGTTCACAATTCCTTTTCTATTGATCTTTATCTTTTTGTCAGAAAAAAATCTTTTATGATCCTAATTAGTACATTCGCTGGAAAATTTGACAGAATGGGGATAACAGAAGCTTGGTGGATGTAAAACCTAGAATAGCTGACGAGTCATTGGATAAATCAAAGGTCTGGAAGCTTATGGAGATAACTGAATCAAATCAGTGCAGATCATTGAAACTAACAGATAATATGAGGACAAGCAAGGTGATACTATACCCCTCCCCTTCTCCAGGGTGCAATCTGCAGTGTAACTGTTTCTGTGGTTCTATAAAATAATTTTTAGTACATTATTTCATACTTATTAGTGTGTGTAGAATGTGGTATGTTTTAGTCTAGTAATATAGTTGCATACTTGATACTATTTGATAAAGTGTGTACTGTGTAGTATGATTGTTAATTGCACAGCTGTTGCCTGTGTTCTGCACCCTAGATTTTCATTTCAGTGAATGATGATTGTCCAATAGAATGGAATGCAGTCATCTCACATTCTGACTAACATTTTTGATTCTTCTGTTCCACATCCCAGCATCAACTGCTGATTTTTATTTGTAATGTTTTTCCATAAAGCTTATTTTTTTGTCAGCAGATTTCAAGACTTATCTACACAAATTCTGGTGTTGCCATCTTGGCTTTAGCTTCAAATGCTGTTCATTTGCTCTGGAAATGGCCTCGCAATGACCGAAATTCAACTGGAAAGGTGAAATTTGGATTATTTATACAGAAATATTGCTCACTTTTACTACCTGCTCTGGACACCTCGATCAAGGGGTGAGCAATTTTTTCATTTGATTGTTACTAATTGGTTTTCTTTGCTATTGATTCTTCTAGGCTACTGCAAATGTTTCTCCTCAATTATGGCAACCTCCAAGCGGCATCCTCATGACTAATGATATAACTGACAATCCTGAAGAAGCTGTCCATTGTTTTGCTTTGTCAAAGAATGATTCGTATGTTATGTCAGCATCTGGAGGGAAAATCTCTCTATTCAACATGATGACTTTTAAGGTTAGTTACAAGCTTAGTATTATTGTTTATCTCATATGTAAAAAATTGAACTGTAATGACTATGGTGACTGCAGACTATGACAACATTTATGCCTCCACCGCCAGCAGCAACATTTCTTGCCTTCCATCCTCAAGATAATAACATCATTGCAATTGGAATGGATGACTCAACCATCCAAATCTACAATGTCCGAATTGATGAGGTATTATTACCTGATGGCATGCTTAGCACTATTCTTGTCTCCATGAAACAAGATACAATCGAAATATGATTTTTCATTCTTTGCACAGGTCAAAAGCAAACTTCGAGGGCACTCTAAGAAAATTACAGGACTCGCATTTTCAAATGTATTAAATGTGTTAGTCTCTTCTGGAGCTGATGCCCAGGTTATTTTCTGAACTACCAAGCCAGATAAAATATCTAGCAAGCCACTTCTGTTTGTCTTTACTGTTTCTACTTGTTTCTCTTTGTAGATATGTGTTTGGAGCACCGACGGGTGGGATAAATTAAGGAGCAGATTTTTACAGATACCATCAGGTCGACCAACATCGAATATCTTAGACACACGCGTTCAGTTCCATCAGGATCAATTGCACTTTCTTGTTGTGCATGAGACGCAGATTGCCATATATGAAACTACAAAATTAGAACCTGTGAAGCAGGTAAAGTCTCTCTCTCTCTCTCTCTCTCTCCACATGTGTAGTTCAAACTTACTGTGAAGTGTGAAGGCTATGTCATTGCTCACCTTAACTTTGTTTTCAGTGGCCTGTTCGGGAGAATTCTGCTCCAATAACACATGCCATGTTCTCATGTGATAGTCAACTGATTTATGCAAGCTTTCTGGATGCCACTGTCTGCATATTTAATGCATCGAGTTTGAGACTCCAATGCCGAATCCTTCCAGCTTCTTATCTTCCCCAGAATATCAGGTATTCTGTAAAGCACAACAGGACACAATTTATCCTACTTGTCTTCTAAAGTACTAGATTAAAGCAGTACTCTTGCTTCTTTGGAAATGATTTTGGCTTTCTGTTATCAAGCAATTACGCCAGTTTAGTCAGCGCACCAACATATTATGCTAAGAGCCTAAGAGAATATATAGAGTTGAGGTATTTGAAAGTACTACTTAGACTATCAACTACCAACACACGTTTGGGAGCACAAAGAGACACCCCCATTCTATACTGACTATTCCAGATAATCCATCACCGGATTATTTGTGCCACGCTTCCAAAAGTACGATTTCTCAAAAAAATTTCTTCATCAACATTACTTAGACAACTTTTTCTAAGCTATTTGTTAGCGTTATAATCTATAAGATATTATTAATCCATGTATTAAACATTTGGATTATCATTTCAGCACTTTACAACAGGGAAATTTGATGAATTTGCCTTAAGCAACTAGATCTGAAACATATCTGTGTCAGCCTATCTCAGGGGATGAAGAGATGTCTTGATGATGCTATTTTTTCACCCTTGGATAGGTCTATATTTATTTTGTGGATTATTACATGTCCAATGAATTTGAGCAGAACTGAAAAAAATGAAGTTTTGGTCTTTTGGAGGGAAAATATGGATTATCTTTCTTTCTTCAGCCACATGTTCTTTTTTCAAACTAATCTTATTATAGGCAACTGAGACAAGTCATTATATATTGATGGTATTTCATTTTTTTCTGATTTATGTCTCTGTTTTTCTAGTTCAAATGTTTATCCTGTCGTTGTTGCGGCACATCCTTCGGAAGCAAATCAGTTTGCTCTAGGCCTTACTGATGGTGGGGTTTACGTATTGGAACCCTTGGAATCTGAGAGAAAATGGGGAAATCCTCCACCAGCAGAGAATGGATCAACCAGCAATCTGTCCACACCTCCTAATGGAGCATCAAGCTCTGATCAACCAGAAAGATAATAACGAGGAGTTTGAAGTGTTACATTTTTGTACTCCGCATGGTACAAATCACTAACCAAGGTACTCCTTATACAAGTCAACATATGCAACAAAAGTGCTGCCCTGTTGATACCAAATTCTTTGATTGATGATAATAGAGCATTCAAATGCATCAGTTGCAATGATTAGTGTAATTAATTTACCACAAATTATGAAATAATCTGTTGCATTCCTGAGTTTTTTGTACGCGTGAAGAACAGTATGCCTGTTCTCCTTTAGTTCACGACGCCCACATTTGGTTGACATGAGCTAATTTCCATATTCCACTTTTTTATTCAGTTTCTGATCCCTCTGTTTTTGTTCTGCAGATGATGCACTTCACTCTTGCAACTTCCCTTCCGCAGAACTGGTTCCAAGGGTAGTCGATGCACGGACGGAAATTTTTAAAACAACAAGGCTTAACAGAAGCTCATCTGTTGCTTATATATCTCTATTATTTGTATTGAGGGAAGAGATAGTCCTTAGTATTTAGTTTTGCTGTGTTTTTCGTGCTGTGAAAAAAAGGTTTGCAAGTAGATTAAGGTGTAGCGACAATTTGTCTGAACTTAATTATCACATTTCTTCTCGACTAGTAAGTAAATTGCTGCTTCTATCAGCTACGTGCCTTTACCCCTTTTGTTTATATGTCATCTTGCGCTGCTTTCCCAGTTCCCACGGGCCACTAGTATCTCTTTGGCAAGATGCAGGTGTTAGTCCCTGATGGTGCCGCTCACCGGCAGGTTGGAACCATGCAGCTCGATTACAATGCTGCTCTTGCCACGTTCTAAATTGCGTGGAGAGGAGATTTGCTCGATTACACGCATGCGTGATGGTTTTCTAGACACAGGCATGGTGCTACGCCAAATGCCAGCGAAATGACGGAGCATCTGCCCGCTTTTGCAGCGTGCCGTTTCTACGCCGGCCAAGCAGAGAAAGCCCTGACAAAGCTACTGCTGCCATTTGTACCTTGACGTACTCTCATCACTTCGTTTGCTGCGTGCTAGCTGCCGCCCGGCCTTTCAATTCTGGCAGAAGCTTTCGGCAGCAAAGGATAAGGCCATCTCTGCCTCCCTGCCGGGGCAGGCAGGCCAGAGCTCAGCTAGCTTTCGACCACCGGGGTTCGAGAGCAACTCAGCCCCGACAGGCTCGCCGGCGTACGTGCGTACGTCGCGGTGAAAAAAGCTGGGCGATCGCTTGCTCACCCAGTGAAAGAAACCAAGCGAGCTGCCGAGCTGCACGCACGCACGTACACGCACTGACCGCTGCCTGCGAGCATGCGTGCGTACGCTGGCCAGGCGCTGGCCATCGCTGGGGCAGGGCATGGGAAAAGACGCAACCGGCTCCTCCATATTTTCGCATGCATGCAACGGCGATATGGTCGGTGGATCGCCACAGCTAGACGAGCAGGGCATGCTCAGAGCTGCATGCTGTTGCTGCGTGCGTCTGCGTCAGTACGCGACCCAGTAGTAGTACAGCGTACGACGTCGTCGCGTCGTGTTGTGTTTATCGCCCTCGTATGCTACGCTACGCACCGATAGGAAAGCTGCCCCAGGTGGTCATGTGGCCTCGGCTGGCTGATCGATCGTACGTTCACGGGAAGTACTATGTACTCCTATGACCGAGGCTGCAGAAAGTTGGCGTAAGTTGAACCGGGCTGGGAAACAATGCAAGACAAATAATCTGTGACGACGACCCGAAGTATCAAGTTATTTTGCTGCAGTCCATCAAGTATTTTAAGTTTAAGTTTCAAACAAACAGGTGCGTTCAAAAGAGCATGAAGAAAACAAATGTGTTGCTCATCATCTCCAGTGATACTTGTTCTGTTCAATCTTCATTGACGGTTTGCCCATTTCTTTTCTGAAATGAGCAATGGTCTGTAATTGTTTGTCCATTGTGGAGAACAAAAATTCAGTGACTGGAACTGGCTGTTCTGTACGCGGTACTCCCACTTTGGATGAATAATAATTGCAGCAGCAGCAGCAGCAAGATTTCCGCTTTTACAGTTGGGCACCTGGGGAAGCTTTCATGGCTGCCTCGCGATCATGAGGGAGGCGAACGTAACGTGGCGACAGACACACAGGTTGCATGGCATCTCTCAATCTGGACAGGTGAAATTGACGTGTAAAGATTCACAAAACTGGTGGTTAGTGAGCTCGTGTGCTGGCATGGCACCTCAGTGTAAGGCCCAAACATCCAAGACCGTTCACACGATCAGTTGCGATGAGAGGGGGATACAAACGGAAGGGATACACAAGCACAAAAGGAAGCTGTATCAATTTCTAGCCGTGCCGTTGCTGCATTGGATGGAAATTTGAGCAGCCTACTGTCGAGAATCTCTGCATCACTGAGCTAAGCTAAAATACGTAGGTAGAAACAAACAAGGCAATGCAACCACTCAAGAGCAGGGTATATTTTGGACCTATGCATCCATAACGTAGTATCCATGCACTATACACATGTGACTGTAACAGATGACCTGAACTGAAATCACACTCCACCATGCAGTGCAATTTCGCCGGGCACATCAACCGGCAGGTTGATCTTTAGCCCCCTCTTGCCCCGTCGCCGGTAGACGCGTCTCACCCCCAAAATTTCAGCCAACTTTCCCAAGTGGACTGCCGTTCCAAGAACACCGATGGTTACCAATGCAGTGTAGCCTCTTGCCACTTGTCAACATGAAACAGTTTAGTCTACATTCTACTCTTCTCCTCGAAAAGGAAACTTGCCTCTTGTCAACATGAAACAGTTTAGATTTTCGCCACCCAGAGCCCAAGCACTGCATGCTGCTTGCATGAACCCTGAAGTCTGAACTGCCGCTAGCTAGAGTGCAGAAATGCAGAATGGGAAAATGTGCATTCGGGTTCTCTCCACAAGTTGACCACACAAGCCAGCCAACATCCGCGAGTGGTGGCAATTCCAAGTCGAGCATTTCGGGATCTCTCCTCTCGCCTTTATTCAACTGGAGTGTACACGCTCGACGAGCAAAGCGTTTGCACAATGTGCCCCCCCCCCCCCACCACCACGCCTCACTTTCTCTGGCACGGAGACAGAGGGTCTCAACTCTCAACTGCCTTCCCTTTTTGCGTCCAAATCTGCTGAGAGCTAGCTCTTTTTTTGCCGAACAGCATCAGTGCCGAGCTTAATTAGCTCGACAGGTTCAGCATCGTTAGTCCCAGATTTGGAGCGAAAGAATGGCAGAAAAGAGGGTGGTGATTACTGGCACTAAAGCAAGACATCACCTGAGCAGCTAAGATTAGCCAAGGCGACGACATTTCTGACCTATAATAAACCCACAGAATCCTTGGCTCTGTTGCTTAGCACGTCGTCTAAAAAGTATTATCATTGTTTGATGGGACATCGTTTCTCGTCTTTCGATGCGAAGATGGCACGAAAAATGTGCGAAACTGAGGCGCTGATCAAGGGAAACCATATCCTGCTCGTACTAACTTTGTAGGTTTTGTATGGTTCTGAAGAATATCATTATAAAGTTAAGCCAAACGACGAGTACACTACTATAGACACGCGCTAAATTTAAAAATAGTGGATTATTACGTGCTTTCTCAATTCCACGAAGAATTTATTTTTAGATAAGATTGATAAGTTAGGGGTGAAAGTAAAAAAAAATCGAAGTGCTCTTTATTAATAACAAATTAGTATAGTACTAGTATCGTACCCGTGCCATGCAACGATGAAAATCAAAAATCAATTATATTATTAGTCAATTAAATTAACGCCACGGTAAAAAATTAAAAGACAATAAATGAGCTGAACTTAAAAAATAAAAAACAATTATATTATTAGTCAGTTGCTGTGAGTGCGATTAGATAGTTGTGGTATGCTTTTGCACGGACTATGCACGGGGTTATATAAATTAAAAAAAAGTGAAATCAGCCGGAGTGATCTTTGCATGCGATACGGGCGCCTCTGTTATCTGTTACCATGTATAATTTTCATTACTTCTTAAAAATTGCAAATATATTGTGTAAATGTTTTATTCGCCTTCCATATTTTGTCATATACTACTTAATTAAAGTTACGGGTATATATATACCATGCAAATTTAGATTTTCCTGACATCTATAGTTAATTCCGACTTATACATGGAAAGTATATATAATTGGGTGCCATACCATATAAATATCACATTTTTGTGCAGTGTCATTTTAAAAAAATTGCAAACATACCACGTAGAAGTTTTATTTATATTCCTTAATTATTTTGTTTCTTACTTAAATAATGCACGGACAAATGTCATGTAATTAAATTCTAGTTTACATGGCATCTATAATTAATTCCAAATTACATTTGCCAAATATAATGTGGGTGCATGCTATACCATATAAGTTTTGCTTTCTTTGTTTCCTTTCTTAATTTATTCCTTACTTATATTTGTCATTAACTTTCCTTGTTGTATTTCTTACTTAAATACACGGTATGAAAAAATCCATCGTTTCTTAAAAATTGCAAATATACCATTTGTAAGATTTAATCACTTTCCTTATTTGTTTTCTTGCTAATTATAGTATTGGTAGACGGTATATTAGAGTTGAGGAATGGCTGAGATATAACCAAAGTGAATGAAAGGCTATGATCTTTTAGATGAGTGTTTATGGTGGACACTTAACTTCGTTAATTATAGAGTATGGTAGATAAAATAACACACAGTAAACATTGAAGAAATACAATTTCTTGAGCTTTTTTTTAAAAAAAAATAAAGAACTTTTTTTGGACGAAATGAGTACTTAGTGACTGTCGTAACTAGATTATCAACATTTCCTTCTTTCCACTCTTTTTTGGTTACTGCACCTATTCTAATAGCAGTTGCTGAATAGACGACTCAACACCTATTCTCAATCATATTGGTCCAATCTGGTTTAGCCCGCTCCCCAACCCAAGCACCGGTTTGAAGGTATGCTACCTCTTTTGGTAGAGCAGGATTTACCAATCTGTCGGTGTGAATTGACGATTGTAATCAGTTTGATTATCGTTTGTTATTGATTCGGTTTAGTGGTAACCAGAGTGCCAGACTAGTTATCAGCTAACAATAGGGATCGTGAAGCCATTAGCAGAAGGGATGGCGCCAACGACGACTCATAAAGGCTAGTTGTCCACGTGGCACTGCCAGTCAACGGCAACAAGCTCTAGTGGTGTCCACCGTATTCTTTCAATGAATCCAGCTAGAGTTATATATCATCCTCTCCACCATGTAAGAGAATAAGAGATGCCTTGGCGTAGGAGTCGTAGCAAATTTAGCAAAATAGATATAGATCATAATTGCATATAATGGCATATATGTGAAGACAACGACTCTACGATGATATATAATAGTATATATGTGAAGACAACAACTCTGCGATGGCATATATGATGCTGGACACTTGCAGTGATCAATGTAGCTAGTTTTTCGTATTCAAATATTGTTGGCTTGGTTAGAAGCTACACTTAACCAAACATTTTTATGGCAAATTATGGCATGCCACAGTATTTATGTTGGCGCATAATATGAGCATGGCACATTTTTTTTGCAAGGTATGGTGTCATGAAGGGTAGAGATAATTATTCCTAGAAAACTAACTGAACGATGTAATGCATATAATCTGAATGATTTTAGGGGTGTTTGTTTCTCTCCTTTCTCAAAAAAGTTAATTATAGTGAAAAACGAATTTTAGGACTTAATTTTAAAGATTGTATAGTGTTTTTCGTCTATTTTGTACAGTTGTCTTTACTACCGTTACTAATAAAAAATATGAAAGCATTACCCTAAAACTATTTTTTATTAAAAAAAATAAAATTCCTTTTTTAGCCGGAGTAGAAGCAAGCCACTAGATCCCCATAAATACCACAGATGCAGCGGTAGACTAAATAACAGGGGAGTAGCCTTAAGAAAGCCAAAGTTATCTGTGACAAACTAAAGCTGTCAACTAAACACACACTAAAACCTCTCACATTGTGATAAAAAAAAATGTGAGCATTTTCTTACGCCCAGAAAAGCTAGCGTTCCATGACAATCATACAAGTGCTATAGCTTTGTGCATTAAGCTACGTGATTTTTGTAGATGGATAAGCTATATGAAATACGAACACGGGGGAGTTGGTTGTGCCGGGCATGTCGCCTTAGCTGGAGTGCCTCGACGCCGGCGTGTGAGAGTGGTGGCACGGAACAAGCAACGGAGGAGGAAGAAGGGAAGGGAGATGTGGCCGCGACGTGGGGTTAAGCGGCAGCGACAGAAGCAACATGCACGCACGCGAGCCGTAGCGCGCCGTGCCGTCCTCCCGCTGCCTCCCTCCTGATACGATCCAACAAAGGCGGTGCACCAAACACCGTGTCGACCTCCATTACTACTACCGCTTGCTCTACCTCTACTAAACTTCCAATCCCTCCTCTGCAAAAAAGTTCATGGTACTTGGTACTTGGTACTTGGTACTGTGTAAGTGACAAACATGTATAACAAGGTATCCAAATTCCAAACCTGTTTCCAAGACGCAGTTTTGACGACCAATCCTTGCAAATTCACACATTATTTCCAATGGCAGGTCTTGACTATTGATAACAGACTACGGTGATGTCCCAGTTACAGGTTTGATGAGCTGATCTTTCCTCTTTTTGTTTTTTAAAATGATTTCAGGTTGAGAAACTACGACAGCTGAAAAACTAAAACCGAAAGTTCAAGAGTTAGCGGGGTTACAGCCGAATGGCACTAATGATTTCTGTCGGTTGACGAAGTTACGGGCGAGGCCCTGTTCCGGCATCATGATGTGATGTGATCCTCCCGGGACAGCGAAATGCTGCAAACTCCTAATCCAACAACCAGCAATCATGGAGCAGCGACCTCTTCCACAAGACGAACCGAACCAAACCAAACCAAACCAGACCTGCTTTGACATGAAAGATGATCAAAACATCCAAGAACGGCAGAGATGTGCGCCCCCGCAGTCTGAATATCTGGTGAGGAATCATGGGTGTTGCAGTCAGTAAGTGCTGCGAGCCCAGTGACAGCGACCACACATGTCAGCTATGGAGCACTCCGCAAACAGTCCCACGGCTATAACACAATCAAGCTAGCAAAATAAACAGCTCAAGCTAACGCATTATTGTCATGAAAGATTGCTTAATTGTTTTGTGTGGCTGCCGACGCCTTGCACAGAAGCTGTTGCTGTAGAAGCAAAGGTTACTTCATTTAGTGCGGTTCAACAAAAGGACGACGTTCTGATCAGCATCAGGATGGCGATGGGACATGCATGATGTACAGGGTTTCCTTTTTCTTCCAGCTGAAAAGATGTATGAGATGTCGATTTGGTTTAGATTTGCATGGGGTTTATGTCTGAAAATACTGTGCAATGCAGCAACGTGGCGAAAAGGCTCAACGTCCGACCATTTTTTACGAAGATCACAATTTTTTTCATGAACAAGAAGATGAGGTTCCCAGGGAGAGAACTGATGAATGCAGGTTGTTCAAGAAGTCAGTATGCTCAAGTGGAATAAGCATCATTAGATGAGCTGTGATGCATGCAAGTAGCAGAAGCTTGAGGTGACATGGTCAAAGGGTCATCTACTCATCAAGCAGGTGGTGGAAATGACGAGGATGGCCACATGAGAAGTATTTTTATTCAGACATTCTGTACACCACACCACTTGGTAAACCGCGAAGATTTATCTTATGAGAACCCAGAAGCATTATGATGTACACATTCAAAGATTTAACTTGAGAATTTGCAATGCAAGAAGATCAGCCCCAGACATCGAAGCTGCATCTTCTTTTTAAAGCAGATGAACATTAAACACCAACATCAAACTATATGGAAAGATAACAAAGAAGGCATGATTCTGCAGAAAGATGGTACATTTCTATGCTAAGTTGAAATGGAGCTGGCATATATATCACAAATGTTCTTTGATACTTTTCATCTCGAATTTCCCATTGGCAAATGCCTCCTGAGCAATGCCACTCTGCCACGTAAAAAATGCAGCAGGATTCCAACAAAAGCAAGAAGAAAAGAGGGCCTACATGTCCTTACTCCACAGTGCACACGGCCGCCGGCTCAGCCCAGCGCCGCCGCCGCCGCCTTCCCCGGCGCTTTCTTGAACGCCACGGTGGGCCCAATCCGGGAACCCCTGCTGCGGTGCTCGGCGACGAGCTCGGCGGCAAAGCAGTCCAGCCTCTCCGCGTTAGTCTGCTCGCCGACACGCCTCCCCTCGAAGAGCACCGACTCGACGTTGCGGTGCTTCAGCATCTCGTCCGCCGCCGCGAGCAGCGCGTGGACATTCGCCGGAGTTGGGTCGTACTCGCCGTCCGGCCCGCACGGCGGCATGCTCTCCCGTTTCGCCTGATCACGCGGTGGTTTACCAGGATTAATCCGAGAAGCTCGCTGAGGCGGCAAGGATGTGCAATGCAGTGCGAGAATTTGCTCACCTGAATGCGCAGGTAGTTGGACGAGCGGCACTGGCCGAAGGCGCGCGCCACGGCGTGGTCGACGAGGTCGGCGGCGCCGTCGGCGGCAATGCGGGAGATGGGGCGCGCCCAATCCTTGGGACCCCAGCG
>KE373072.1:192957-211060 GCA_000418225.1 Zizania latifolia
GCGGCCTCCAGGGACTGCACGGTGGCCAAGCTGCAGCGAGAGGTCATAGCCGTGCTCGGCCTGCGGGACGCGCCGACGGAGCAGGCGCAGGCCGCCGGCATCCTCAGCTTCCTCAGGGACAAGAGCTTCCTGTTGCTTCTCGACGGCGTGTGGGAGCGCCTGGACTTGGAGAGGGTCGGCATCCCGCAGCCGTTCGGCATGGTGGCCGGGAGGGTGAGGAAGGTGGTGATCGCGTCGAGGAGCGAGGCGATCTGCGCCGACATGGGCTGCCGGAAGAAGATCAAGATGGAGTGCTTGAACGAGGAGGATGCATGGAGCCTGTTTGAAGCCAACGCTGGCGACGAGGCAATCCATCGCCACCCTCAAATTCCTGCACTTGCAAAACAGGTTTATCACTTGATCCATCTCTGTTTGAATCAGATTTGTTCGAACATACATGATACATTATCTTGCTGATCCCGAAATGATCATTTATTCATTTAAATTATTTGGAATTTTTCTTTACTTAAGTAACGTTTACTGATAATTAAGATTAGTATCAACATGCTATATATCCATATAAAAGATAAAAAGTAAATATCACTAAAATGATAGCATATAGAGCATTTAGCTCTCTGAATATTTGTGTCCACTCTACCCGTAAGATATTAAAAATATACTCTGAATATTTTACCCGTGTCTTTTGTTCCTCGTACCACTGTACCAATGGCGGTGTTATGAACATAAATGTGAAAATTTTATCCCTACAATTATTTTCAAGGAAGAAAGTAGGGCTCTTCTTTTCGAAAAATAATGTGGCTAGTTTTTCAACGTAGACCCATCGGACAATTCCTTTTCTAGTGACAACTTTGACCTCTTTAATCTTTTTTCACTAACTTGTCACACGACGTGTCAACGTGCCATCAAGAACAGTATCTGATCTGTCGATGCATTTCTACGACCATTAATTTTGTATGAACATCGATTTGATGATTTCTACAATCATTCGAAGCTAGCAATAACTTTTCTAAAACGGTACAGGTCGCCGCGGAGTGCAAGGGCTTGCCTTTGGCCCTCGTCACCGTCGGCCGCGCCATGTCAAGCAAGCGCTCGCCGGAGGAGTGGGCCGACGCGCTCGACGCCCTCAAGAAGTCGCAGCTCTCGAGCGCGTCCGGCACCGACAAGAACACGCACCCTCTAGTGAAGTTCTGCTACGACAACCTGGAGAGTGACATGGTGAGGGAGTGCTTCCTGGCCTGCGCGCTGTGGCCGGAGGATCACAGCATCTCCAAGGACGAGCTCGTCCAGTGCTGGATCGGTCTCGGCCTGCTCCCGGCGGAGTTCGCCGACGTCGACGAAGCGCACCGGTTCGCGCGGTCGGTGCTTTCCGTCCTGGAGACGGCGCGCATGGTGGAGCAGGGCGACAACCACCGCTACAACATGTTCCCGTCGGACACGCACGTCAGGCTCCACGACGTCGTCCGCGACGCGGCGCTACGGTTCACGGCGGGGAAGTGGCTGGTCCGAGCCGGCGAGGGGCTCAGGGAGCCGCCACGCGAGGAGGCTCTGTGGCGCGACGCGCGGCGCGTGTCCCTGATGCACAACAGCATCGAGGACGCGCCGGCGAAGGCGGGCAGCGCTCTCTCGGAGGCGCAGCCTGAGACGCTGTTGCTCCAGGGCAACCGTGCCCTCCCGAGGAGGATGCTGCAGGCGATCCAGCACTTTACCAGGCTCACATACCTGGACATGGAGGAGACCGGCATCGTGGACGTGTTCCCGATGGAGATCTGCTGCTTAGTCAACCTGGAGTACCTCAACCTCTCCAGGAACAGGATCCTGTCGCTGCCAATGGAGCTGAGCAACCTGAGTCGGCTCAAGTATCTCTACCTGCGTGACAACTACTACATCCAGATCACCATACCGCCGGGGCTGATCTCGCGGCTCGGCAAGCTGCAGGTGCTGGAATTGTTCACCGCGAGCATCGTCTCCATCGCGGACGACTACATTGCGCCGGTCATCGACGACCTCGAGAGCAGCGGGGTGCGCCTGGGGGTGTTGGGCCTCTGGTTGGACAACACCAGGGACGTGGCGAGGCTCGCGAGGCTGGCGCCGGGCGTACGCGCCCGGTCGCTCCACCTCCGCAAGCTGGACGGCGAGCGATCCCTACATCTGCTGTCAGCGCAGCACGCGGCGGAGTTCGGCGGCGTGCAGGAGAGCATCAGGGAGCTGGCCGTCTACTCGGCCGACGTCGAGGAGATCGTCGCCGACGCGCGCGCGCCGAGGCTGGAGGTGGTCAAGTTCGGGTTCCTGAACAAGCTCCGCGGCGTGTCGTGGTCCCACGGAGCGACGTCCAACCTCCGGGAGGTGGCCATCGGCGCGTGCCACGGCGTGGCTCACCTGACGTGGGTGCAGCACCTCCCCCACCTGGAGTTGCTCAACATCAGCGGCTGCAACGGGATGACGACGCTGCTCAGAGGCGCCGCCGACGGGGGCAGCGCTGCGGGTGAGCTGGTGACGTTCCCGCGCCTGCGTCTGCTGGCGCTGCTGGGCCTGCCCAAGCTGGAGGCCATCCGCGAGGACGGCAGCGAGTGCGCTTTCCCGGAGCTCCGGCGCGTGCAGACGAGGGGGTGCCCGCGGTTGAGGTGCATCCCGATGCGGCCGGCGGCGAGCGGGCAGAGCAAGGCGAGGGTGGAGTGCGACAAGCACTGGTGGGGCGCGCTGCAGTGGGCGAGCGACGACGTCAAGTCCCACTTCGCGCCAGTGCTAATCTGACGCTTTAGTACGACATTTCTCGCACGATCGCATGCGCAAGTGCATACAGATTACAGAGTTGCAGTTTTCGAATTCGGAAACGCGCTGATCTGTTTGAGAAGAACCGGGACAGCGTACGAGGGGAAATTTGGAGACTGTTTAATTAGGATGGCTTTCATTATTTTTAAATTTTGGCGGTTGTTTTGAAGTTTTTTTGTGTTTGATCCTTTGATCTGATGTTTCGTTGCCGAAAGAAAAACACCGTAGGCAATCGGCTCAAGCCTGCCGTGTAAGTGTAAACAAAGGTTGTCAGTTTCTTCCTGCTTTACCTACCGGAATGACCATTACATACTGTTTTTTACTTAAAACAGTATAAATTAAGCTATGTACAATTGTAATAACAATACCAATTACACTGCTATTTCGATTAATATTGACTATATCGATAAAAATGTTTGTATGATAATTAAAATAAGGTATGCATGGTATTCATATATATATCATATTTAATTATATTGGCATAGTTTTTAAATATGAATATTATATAAAATAAATTTATATTGTTTTATTCGATACCAAAATATTTTATTACATGAGTCAAACTTGAAATCAATAAGCTTGCCTGTAAGTCTGTAACTCAACAACGTTGTACTGTGTATTTTTTCTTCAAATTATATCCTGTGCTGAAAACTAGAATCTTGATATTTCGTGTTCCATGCTGGAGAAGGCCTCCATTCACAATTTCACATGCTCCCAGCGTGTGGGCGTGCGGGCATGCTGAGGCCAATTGGGCTGGTTTTCCGGCCTCGGGAACTGCTTCACGGCCCATATTTTGGGCTGTACGTGCGGCCGAGGTTTTTTTTATCAAGAATTTGTTAATCGTGTCAAAAAAAGTTTAAACAAATTATAGATCTATAGGTACACATAGGTATAGATAAATTGAGAGTATTTAGCTAATTAATCTTATTTTTATTTTATAATAAGAATAAAAGTTTACATCACCTTATTTTATTATACATGTTTTATAGCTTTTTTAGTTTATGAATACTAGTTTCTTTTCAGATTTCACAAACCTTATAAAGTAAGTAAGAATCTGTAGCATTTGGAGAGTTTTAGATTATTGCCAGTTTTTTTAATAAGGCCTAATAACATTCGCCACAATTTGAAAAATAGATAACCTCATGTCACTTCGAGGGTAACTTTTTTTTAACAATCATACTAAACAGTGTGAATGTATGTATTAATAGAAGTAGAAAAATACAATATTATAACTTTGGGAGACTATAATTAGGAGAAAAAGAAAAATCACTTCCACAGGAGCAAGCAACCACTCCTAGGAGAGACCGACTAACGCTAGCAGGAGAGACACCGACACTCACCAAGACAGCTCCATTAGGAGGAGAGAATAGAGCGGCGAGGACGAGCAGCAAAACCTATAAGACAACGTCTCCAGGGAGGACATAACGTCAAAAAACGCCACCGTCGTTCGTCTAAAATATTTAGTCTAGGTTTTTACCAAAGGATCTTGTAAGGAAGGAGAGGAAGAATACTCGACAAAACCCTAAGGAAGGGACATGACGCTCAAAGGCGTCATCATTATCGGCCCAACAAGACTAGACTAGGTTTTCACCTGTAACTTCTTCTCACAAATCTGAAGACGCCCCCAACTGCCCAACAACCAAAACAAACCAAAGCTGACAACAGACTTACCGTGCCGGCACTTCAACACCTGAAGGCCCAAAACAAGCACAGAAACTTGCACCCCTGCTGCTCCCAACTAGGCCAGTGCTCCACCGATGGCAACACTACTCCACGACGACAGCAACAGCAGGAAGAACCGTAAAACCTGAAGCCGACTACCACTAAATCTAAGGAGCGCCTCACGACTGAGAAGGAAGACGGTCAAAAAAGGGAAGAAGCTCCAAGGGGAGAGCGGAAAGGAGAACAGGAGGGTAACTTGTTACTAGTATAAATATCATGTAAAACTATTTGAGATAAAATATCAGTTTCTTATATTTTTGCTTACTTCCTAAAATATTAATCTCAGAACATAAATATTTAATTTAACTACCATAGATAAACAAAATACCCCAACCATAAATAGAGCAAGGAGAAAAAGCAACCGCATAATCTAGGTGACAACCCCAACCAAGGTACGGGTACGGGCCTCGCCGTTGGATTCGTAATCGGCGAACACCTGCAACTGCTGCAAAAATAAAAACGAGCACCAAACCCCACGAACGAACCTCTCCAGGCCTCTCTCTCCTCTCCCCAATTTCCCATCCCGCAAGTAATACGAGAGAGCTCACAAAATGGCTTCCCGGATCACGAGGCTGCTCCACCACCAGCGCCGCCGCCTCCTCTCCACCGCCGCGGAGGCCTCCTCCCGCCGACCGCCGCGCGCTCCCTTAGGCGGCGCCGTCTCCAAGGTAACCCTGGCAGTTGGAAGATTCTGCCCTAAACCCGCTTAAACCCTATGCGCCTCCGAGGTGTTCGGCGGAATGCCGACGCCCGTCCGCATGCCGGTGTACTCGTTTCGTTGATAGCTTCGCTTTTAACTGGGCCTTCCGTCCCCATGTCTGGTTAGGTCTTGGACTTGGACCTAACGCAGCCACCTGCAGGTTCCCCTCGAGTAACTACGGTTGGTTAGTGCAGCGCGTAATGCGGTGTGCTAATCTGGAGTATGTATTGATCTAGCATGATTTGGTACTCTAATAGACTCATGAATCGTGGCTTTTTAGTTTTATGTATACACACCATTACCTCTGTCATTGTTTCAACTTTCAACTGTTCCTGACTTGCTAATGCATACATTCTTTAGGATACTGTATTACCGTGACATTTGTTCATAGTGTGATAAACTGATAGTCTTTTTTATGGTTTTTGCTCTAGCAGTGTATACATAGAAGTCTAATTTTTATACCTTTTTTATTTCAGCATGATGCTGCAAAGGCTGAAGGTCAAAGCCCATCTTCTATCTCGGATCTCTCTACTTTGTTGATCAAGTCGTTCATTTATGGAAGTGTCAAAATTTGTTATGTGGTTCCATCCTTGTTTCTTATGACATTCTTGGTATCATTGCATCTATGAAACCACTTGGATTTCTTGCGCTGTGATACCATGCCCCCTAGACATTACAAATTATGCCAGCCACTTTGCTTTAGAGCGTTAGCGATAAACTGCTACTGCAAATAGGAATAAAGTGTTAGGTGTACGTGAATGCTCAATACATTCATTGTGTGGTGGAAAATGCACTAGCAAGCCTACAACAACAAATGTCATCAGCTACTTCAATTCTGTTGCCTTTCTGTTAACATTTTTAGAGACAATCTATGTAGAATTGCATGGTCCACTATTTTATTGGTTGTCTGCCACTTGTTATAATTTGCGCCTTAAATTCATGCAATACGTTTCAGTTCTACCAAAAGAACTACACGCCTGCCAGCATTTCTGCTGCTCAACAGCTTAAGCTTTCTTTGGTTTTCTTTTTAGCATAATCTAGGAGAGAATTGAATATTTGTTAAATAGTGTACATATTTTATGCCCCAATTTGTGCCTTAAATTGATCCAGTATTTCCAATTTCATCATATATTTATTAATTTGCCTCCATATACTGGTTTAGCAAACATTACTTCAGAATGCACTGCCACTGCAAATACTACAGCAATCATACTCTCCATACATCGAACATACTAGAATGAAATAATTAAAGTGGCAAAATGACAGCATAACACCGCTCAAAATTCGAAAGACATTAAGAAATCTTGTGCTGTTTGCTCCTCAAATGAATTCTTGCTTGATGGTCAAAGGCATTGAACCTCAGGTCAAGACTCAATAGACATTGAATGAGGTTCATATTTACTGTCATGAATCAAATTCCCGGCGGCGTCGGCTGCTAGGGATGAGAGGAGGACTTTAGACTAGGATGATGAACATTTTGGAGAGATTAGACTAATTCTTTATTGCTTAATAAAATTGAGATACAATCCATCCTTATATAGATGGCATTACTTGACTCTCAAGAAGCTAATCTTTAAAATATAGGAAATATATTATAACTCAATCTAATCTTATTTCTAGACTAACAATCCCTAAACTGATGCTACAATAACACACGGGTACTGTTCATTCCCTATATTGGACTAGGTTGTGGGCCTTGGCCTCCAGGCCCATGCCCATGACATTTACAGAGAATAGTTTCTCATCGGTCTCATCACAATCTTATTAATTTTCATACACTAAATAATTTCTGACTTTCATGTCCTTTATTGTTGGATTTTGACCAACAATGCACTGCCATGTTTTTTCTGCATTTATTATTGCTGTTATTTAGTCCTGAGTGGGTTTTCTTTTGGCAAACCTTCCAGCCTCATATTTAATAAATTCAAGGCGGTACATGATCAAGTCAAACCCTTCAAATCCTCTCACAACTCAATATGAATGCCACAAAGTATTTTCTTCTTTAGTTAGGCATTCTGCATCCTACTCCACACAAGCTTCAGACCAGAACCCAAAAGAGGTACATGATAGCTTGTCTGTCTTGCTAATTTAAATTGTTCGATGTTTCTTTTTCTTGTATATTTTCCTGCTTGTTTGATCTTTTGATGGTACAAGTTTCAGCAATTTGTTGATCATGTTAATGTGGACTGTTTAAGTGCAATACATGACACTGTTTATCATGCCACCTTCTGAATCTGTAGCAGTGAGCACTTGTGTACATATACACATAATCTTGAGTAGGATCTTTTTATTCCATATGATTAAAATCAACCCTTTGTACTGCTCCATCAATTGTTGATTAATGTTGTGCATTATCCCGGTAACATGGCTGTGAAAAATCTTGTTAGGAGTTACTCCCTCCGTTTCATATTATAAGTCGGTTGACATTTTTATAAGTCAAACGACTCTAACTTTGACCGATTTTATAGAACAATATATCAACAATTATAACATCAAATTAGCTTTATTAAATCCACCATGAAATATGTCTTAATAGTATATTTATTTGATATTATAGATGTTAATATATTTTTCTTTAAACATGGTCAAAGTTTGAGAAATTTGACTTAAAAAAAGTCAAATGGCTTGTAATATGAAGCATAGGGAGTATTCAATTGCCTATGAGATGGATTGATTTTGCATATTTTAAAAATATTATGTTTTGATTAAATTAGTGTAGGTAATTGCCTAACTGGTACTCTGGTCTTGGAGTGATCTGGTACAAATATGTATCTTGTGGGTTAATAATCTTGGTCTACCCAAATATGCTCTTCAGTTCACTTAAGCCAGAAGCATAGACTATAGTGCTACATTGTAAAAAAAATCAAAAAAGTGGCCACCTAGGCACTCAGCGGCCCCTAGTCACTGCAAATATCTCCTAATTGGTGAGCTATGGTGCAAGACTGCCTAGTCAGCCAAAGGCGGTTCAAGCCAGAGCAAGGTGTGATGGTCGTCCAGGCCACCAACTAGGTGGCAAGGCATCCACTGTTCCTCTCAGTTCCATCTTCCTGGCAATGTATTTTGCAAGCTGTTTGCTGGAATCGACACTGTGGCCCTCATTCTTTGCTGATGAAGGTAGAAAAGAGAGGCAGCTTAGTTCACAGGCAGGGAATGAAGATACAAGAGACATGTTTGCTGCACCTTTACTCATGGGCAGAGCAGTGACAATATATTGCTGGAGAAGAGTTAAATCTCTTGTATTGTAGTTCCCATCGACGGACTAATCACGTGGCACCTTTGTCACCTTGTAGGTCTCAATGCATGTATTGTTCCAAACTCTATTTTTATCAAACATTTTCTGGTCTGTTGTTTCGTATCTCTTATTTTCTTAATATTTTTCATTGCTGCGCAACAGTATTGTTTTCCGTTTTTCTATTGCTTATAAAAGACTGACATATTCATCCTCAGGGAAGAAAAGACTTGTCAACTGTTGAAGATCCCTTTGATGCCCCTACCTATAATATACCTGAGAAGCCAGTGACATTTGCCGAAGGGGCTTCTTACAGTCTTGTAATACTCGCGGGACTTGGAATTGCAGCTGTGGCTGGATATGCTGTTTTCAAAGAGCTTATATTTGAACCAAAAGAGTAGGTCTTTTGCATTCATTGTTAGTTCTGTCCATTGTTGTTAATTCTTTTGGCTAAGCTCAACAATTGTCATCGGTGTTTATCCCGTCATGGGTTCAACCCATGACAACAATAACAACCTTTAGTTCCAAGAAAGTTGGGGTAGGCTAGAGATGAACCCAAGTTGAGTCACAAGAACCAAAAGTAAGTATAGTACTTGTGATTTTCTAGGCCATAGTTCTGGCACTCCTATCCAAAAAGAAATGTGAATTTCTAGGCCATGGTTCTAGCACTAGGATCTCCAATTTCCGTCACACTCCTACCCAAAGTCAAATCTAATCTTGGATACAATTGATGCCTTCAAATCCCTTTCAACTGCTTCGTCCCATGTCACTTCTGGACAACCCCTGCCTCTCATGGTATTTTTGACATGGCTTAGGATTCCACTATGAACCAGTTCCTTAGGAAGCCTCCATATGTTGGATATGCCCAAACCACCTTCCTTTGGACTGCTCAAAGGGACACTAAATAATATAAATACAATTGCATGCATAATTGTATATTGGGCTTGTGTCTGTAAAACACGTGCAAGTCTAACCAGTTATGATAATTTTAAGTCCTACAAATGTCCCATTAGCTACAAATGTTGATTTTTTCTTCACATCAGAGTATAGTCCATCTTTCTGCAGACAGTACAAATTTAAGTGCTAGTTTTTCTTTTCCTATAGTCCTATGCAAGTCACTTAGCATGGGTGTTCTTGTTACTTGTTGGTGAAAGTTCTCTCTGCACTTCCATATCTTTTTATTTCTTCTGCAAAATGCCTGTGTTCTAATCATGCAAACCTCTGCTGTTGTTACCATTCTACAGGTACAAGATTTTTGGAAAAGCTCTAGCAAGAGTTCAGAATGAAAGTCAGGTTTGTGGGAATTAGTGCCATCTCTATATTTTCCATACATTTCATATTTCCTTTCAGTACAACTTCATATTTTCACATGTTTTCTCAGGTTACAGCGAAAATTGGGTACCCTATTACTGGATATGGTCAAGAAACTAGAAACCGTGCAGCTCGTCAGCGCATTCCTAACAAGGTTTGGACAGATGAGGATGGTGTTGAACATGTGGAGGTAGCATATATTCTTGACTCTGTTTTTGTCTCCTTAAGTATGCTGGTTTACTTTCACCTCAATATGTAGTGTAGCTGTTGGTGGTTGCATCAGTTAGCAGGACACTTGCTCCTTGACATTTTGTTAGATTCATATGGCAATGAGCCAATATCTACCCTTAACCAAGGGGGAGCTTGTGAATAATAACAGAGGGAGAGACAATGAGAAATGGGGAAACATGCTTCTTTACTAAAAAGGGTTTTGAGTCAACATCAATAGTAATACTTACAAGTAGAGAGAACATCATGTAGTAATCAATAATCATGTACAAGTTTATGCACTTTCAGATGATAAATTTCTCTCGGTGTAATAGTCCTCACCTTCTCTTGGTGCTGCACCATTGTTTAGTTGTGATATTTGCCTTATTTAGGGGCAGCTAGATTGTCTGTTGTAACCCTCATGGTACTCTAACCTTGCTTAATACGATGTGCAGTTCTCCTGCATGTTCTCTAAAGATGATACTTTGCTAATTGGGATTGGGAAAGGGGCACTAGGATGGCATTTAATATGAAGTCATATAGTTTGCAAGGTTGTGAACACCTATGAATTTGGTTGATCACTTGAAATTCGTTTGCATCATATTTAGGTAAACTTTTATATCCGAGGACCACATGGAGCTGGAAAGGTATATTCTGAGATGTTTAAAGACAACTCTGACCGGACTTGGAAGTTCACATACCTTATTGTTGAGATTGTGTCACCACATCATGCACAACTGATGTTAGAATCATATGTACCGGTGTAAGGATGCAAGAAACAAGCAGTTAGCAGTGATGGGATTGTTGTAAGGTTCATACCCACACTTTTCTATCCTATGTGTACATCTCTCATATTTAAAGCTCATCCTTTGATTACAGAAGTTTTGAATTTTGATCTCCCTTCATAGCACAAGGAGGAAGATGAACTATCTGAGTTTCTGATCATTTGTGTGTCCTGGAAGGACGTTAATGTTACTTTGTTCAGCTGAAAGCCTTGAAGACACATGCATAATTAGCAATTTTCATATTGTTGCTCGAACATGGTATAAACGAGAGCAAGATCTACCAGTTTCTTTTTTGAAATATTTTTTATATGTTTTATCCAATGTTCTTTTAATATCAATTACCGAGTATATGTGTTCGGTTACCTTTCAAAATTCTTGCATTTCTTTCAAGCCGGAGCCCAGAGGGTTCAGGCCATACACCTGAAGCAATCTCTTATCCAAGAAAAACCTGTAAACCTGCAGTTCAATCTTAAGACTTGAGTTGGCCATGCCTCAAACCAGCGACTAATGTTCTAGCGTTGTTTGGATACATTGTCTCAATCACTATCAAATATTGTTAGAAGTTTATGTTCCAGACACGTTGAGTTTGACAAATTTGGGGATATATGCGAGTTTTCTCAACGTGAGTTATCACATGTCATATCTCTGTTGTGAAAAAATATCATTGCTTATGCTTGCATCATTAGAAGGTAAAGCTGTTTTGGGCAATTGATATGTAGAGATAATTCATCTTTTTGGGGCATTTTCCAGTCAATTATTTTTCTAGGCTTTCTCCTTATGTTGATATTACATATCTTATAAACATTGTGGCACCTGACAAGTCCCGTGTATAAAATCATACACATGACGCCGGTATGGCTACTATCATTGGAGTAGCTGTAGTATTAATTTGTTTCTAAAAAGGTTTTCAAAAGTTATCCCAAAATTTATTACAGTTTTCTCCGGGAAAAAATATCGACAGTTTATTCATTTGCTATCATAAAGCACTTCTTTTTCTTGAAAAAATTCATTTAAAAGAACTTGACTAATTTATGATGAATACTTGTCATCCTCAAGGATTTCTTGTACATCCTGTAAAGGTTCCGTTTAATGAACAATTCTAAGGTTGACCTGTAGGATTAGAGCAATCTGTTTCTTCTTCAAACACGTGGCTTCCTTCCCTACATTCAAAAGCGGTATGAATACCTGCGCTCCTGAAAGAGGACCATATTTGCGAGACACCTTCCAGGTAAATAGTCAACCTGTGCATGATCATGTTTGTAACTCGGGCCCAATGATCATCTCTTATCTACAATGAGATCAGAAATCCCATTGCAGATTCGCACTTTAGACTTTTGGTGAAGTGTTGTGCAGATTCATCGGTTCAGCCGTTCAGTCACCTCAGTACTTTATCATCCATGGACCAGAGCCACTCTCACATTTCACATATAATGTACATACTAGAGACGTTAGCCAAGTGACTATTATTCTTTCTTGCCCTCCTGTCTCCATCTGCAGGCCCAAAGGGTAGCATTGCTCCTACTAATCCATCAGTTCACCATCAAGCGTCTACTTGGTTCATCTGTTATATCAGCATGCCTGGTTGGAGGTTGGAGGGAAGCTACTACTGGTACAGATACCTTCAGATTTAGTTCACCTGCTCCCACAATGAACGGATATCTTTCAGCGCTCAATTCTTGCCTGTGGATTCAAGATTCATCGTGTTGCCGATTCATGTCCGTTCATAGATATCATCACCTAGATTTCTATTGATGTTGTGGACATGGCTCGCGCGCGAGGAACAGTATGGTGATGGACTAAGAACAAGAAAGAGTTTGGCCGCTGTCAGG
This sequence comes from Zizania latifolia, assembly GCA_000418225.1. Lineage (NCBI taxonomy): Eukaryota > Viridiplantae > Streptophyta > Magnoliopsida > Poales > Poaceae > Zizania > Zizania latifolia. Next base: position 205,510 of record KE373072.1, read on the forward strand.
ATCAAATGATCTTAGGATTAGCTAATTCATCAAATCAAACGATTCGAGCTGCCGAAGAACTCTGAACTACCAATTCACAATAACAATTGTGCCATTTAACTCATTGTTTCTTGTAGACGATGACAACCTACGGCTGCTGAATCGTCAGCTGTTAGTACTAATAAAGAAGTTTGGCGCATACCATAATGTCTTGGCTTCGGATGGGTTAACATCTCGCAGCATTGTTCTGAAAGGGTGGTTTGTTGTAGCAGATATTGACTTGTGAAGGTTGCAACAACACGTTTTGACGTATGCACATAGCTTTAAATAATTGCCTGTCACTGCAGAATGACGCAGGCAGGCTTGGCCAAATTGATGATGAACTAGAATGAACTACCACCCTTCGTACGTGCTGGCCGACGTTTCGGATGTTGAAACATTCTCGTTTTCACGGTCCAATATGATATACTCTGTACAAGAATCATTTCTCACTGTTTTTGTACGTGCTGGCCGATGTTTCGGATGTTGAAATATTGGGAAATTTTACAGTGTTGAGGAGGTACCATAATTTTAACGTAAATTTTAGTATTTATCGGTGTCTCAGGTACTAAGGGATATCAAAATTAACACAAAAATTACTGATACCTTATCAAAAACTGTAAAATCACTCTGAAACATTCTCGTTTTTACAGTCCAATATGATATACTCTGTGCAAGAATCATTTCTCACAATGTTTGTGAGCCGTATTTTCAAAGGATATTTTTATTGGTCGCTACAGTTCACTGTTCACTGGTTTCAACATCAAAATTTTGCAGTTGCTTGAAGCTTTCTCAAATCATCCGCGGATCAAGGAAGTACCTGAAACTGATCGGTTTCTTGTTCGCTTTGCACAATGTCTCCCTAAAGCATGCCTAATATCTTGAGCAGCTGCCATGCCACTTCCTATCCATTTCCCTGTGTCAGCACATGTTGGGCAGGAAGATGAGCAGAACACCAGCAAAGCTTATGGTGATATTAAACAAGTACTACTCCCCCCCCCCCCCCACACACACACACACATGATGCATGCCCATACACACCCATTTGGCCATTTCATATCACTGTTTCCAACTGAGCAGTTGGCCCTATGCAAATATCATACCCTTGAGCCAACTACCTACTAAATAATTCCCCAGAGACCAAGTCATAAACAAAAGGGATCCTCAGTCCTGAATTCCTCATGGTGAATAAATGACATTTTTTTTACCCTGATGATTGCCTTGGAATCCAAATCATAGCACCATCATTTCCCTGTCAGTGTAAAAACTGAATAACCAGAAGCTGAACATACATTCATTCAAGAAGACTAGCTAGCTAGGTGTTAATCATGCAGGGTCCAAGCATGAATAAATCAACAAAACTAGGGGATTAATTAATTCCCCCTCACCAAATCTTCATCAGACTTTAACTAACAGCTGGGTACTGCAGAACAAATGCTTCCTTCTCTTCTCTCCTCCATTGCTGGCCTACCAATCCAGTACTGCAAACAAAGTCAAACAATCCTTCAGTCTTCACCTCCAACCACCATGACAGAAAACCATAAACACCATATGACCAAAACACCCCCTGCACCTCTCCAATTAATTGAGCAGGCTAATGATCTAATACCAACACTCAGTCTACTTTCAAGGGTGGTAATGCACATTGTTTCAGAGTTTCAGACCAAGGGCAAGAATGGCAACTTGTCCTGGAGGCTCCAGTTAAACCTTCCCTATCCAATTCCAATTCCAACTCCCTCCCTCCCTCCACAAGCACCAAGAGCAGCACACCAACATCCAAGAAGAGCAAGGAGGAGGAAGAGGGGGTGTGGTGAGGTGAGGAGGGCTGCCTCTCAAAGCAAGCCATCATTAGCCACCAAATGCAGGCATGCATCATATAGCTGACAGGACAAGAAGCAGAGGAAGAGGAGGAGGAGGAAGAAGAGGCAGCTGAAGTGCTGAAGTTATGGCGTATGACCAGATGCTCGCGCCGCTTCTTGGAGCTGGCCGGTCGGCGTGGACGGGTCAGGACGGCGGCAACGCCGTGACTAGGCAGATACTCAAGTGCACGAGGTGGCAGCTGGAGGAGACCACGGACTTCGTCACCTGCCCCTACCACTACTCCTGCGACAGCGATTACCCGGGGGACTACCACGCCGCCGTCGGCGTGCTCGTCGCCGCCTTCGCCGCGTACTGCTTCATCTCCACGCTCGCGTTCACGGTCCTTGACCTCGCGAGGAGCAACGCGGCCGGGATCAGGGGCATCAAGAGGAAGTACCTGCTCCCATCGGGGCCCTTCTTGCTCCCACTGGTGCTGCTCGCGCTCGCCAAGGGGCGACGGATCAACGCCGTCTTCCCGCTCGCGCAGCTCGGCCCGGCATTGCTGCTGCTGCTCCAGGCGTCGGCGCTCGCGTTCCGGAACGAGGCCGACGGGGACATCCGCTACGCGGTGCTGGAGGCGTCCACCGTGTCCGGCGTGCTGCACGCCAGCCTGTACCTGGACGCCGTCGTGCTCCCGTACTACACGGGGCTGGAGGCGCTCCGGTGGTCGCAGTTCTCCGGCGAGTGCGCATCCTGCCTCTGCCGTATGGAGCCGCTGGTCGTCGGCGGCACGACGGTGCGGTACCGCGGCCTGTCCAAGACGGCTCTGGCGATCATCTTCGCTCTGTGCTCGCGGATGGTGTGCCGGATTTACGGCGAGGAGCGGCTCAGCGCGTGGACGCGGTCGGCGCTTGAAGGCGCGGGCTGGGTGTTCGTGGCGGCCGACGCGGTCTACCTCGTCGGCTGGGTGGCCGCGGAGGGCGGCGCCGTCGGTGTGCTGGCGTACAGCCTCGTCGCCGGACTGGTGTTCCTGAGCGTCTTCGGCAAGGTCTACAGATTCTTGGCATGGGTGGAGACGAGGCAATCGCAACGGAAATCAAGCCTCTGCCATAGTGCTGTATGATAGTCGTCAGAAAAATCTGTAAAAAGAAAAGTAAACCTTTTTGTTTTTGTTCGTTGTACAATGCACACAATGAGAAAGGAAAGGTGCAATTTTTTCTTGCTTAGATAAGCCTCTGATACCATTCTGAATTTTGTTCATGAAACTTCAGAGTTTCTTTCTCCTTTTAGTTTCTAATATGGATCTGATGGTAGCTTCCTGATCATAGTGCACTTCGGAGTTCGGATACTCTGAAGCTAAAGCTTCGAATTAGATAGGTGTACTACAGTTTTGAGCCTATAATTAGTCTGTACCTCTAATTTCGCATAAGCATGTCGAGGTTAGTAGTAGAGTCTGAAGTTATAGTGTCACCATCAGCAGATGAGAATTGTGTCAGAAAAAGTGAATGGGACAAACCAGCAACCAGCCAGTGAGGATGTGGTGGTTCAGGGCATGTCTAGTGATCAAGCAAGATGTAACTATTGGAAATAATCCTGCCGTAAGGCAATAGGATTAGAAGTCATGCAAATTTTGAAATAGTATTAGAGTTAGAGTCTACATGATTCTTACTTGGTTTGTTACAACTTACAAGACATGAATCCTACTAGGATTTCTATAGTTGGTTAGCCTATAAATATTGAGATGTGGTGTGAAAAAAAGAAAAAGAGATAAATAGAATCTGAAATTTGTTTCACATAGTTTATGTTCTTCATCACTGAGATTTATTTGTAAAGTAGGGCGAGTACCGTGGTAGGAATCGGTTGTGCGTAGCTAGGTTTGCGTGATATTTTTCTAAGAGTAACTGATTGCTTTGCAAGCCTGTTCTTGGAGGCTTCCTCTCTGAGAATTGTTTTGTTCTGATCCTTCTTGTTGTCAGAAATCAATCCTTCCTTTGTTTGTGGAGAAGTGGTTGGAGCATTCACCTGATGTCTCATCTGGTTGGGAATTCAGCCCCCCAAAATGCCAGAACAGGACATACCCACTACAGTAACTGATGCGAGGACTGCAAAGAATGTGCTTCTGATGAATGAAGAAGGGTAGCAACTAGTAACAGATGTGTGCGAAATGACAGTAAATGTACTTGTCACATAGTGTTTGTCCCTGCAGGCTACAATCTGATCTGCAATGATCAGAGTGTTTGACTTGGCTGCATGCATGGAATCCCAGCCTTCTTTCTTGAACAAAGTTCTTTGTTCTTGCCTCGTGCAATGCCTGAAAGAAAAGGTCGCTGCTTTTTTCATGAAAAGGTCTGAAAGAAAAAGTCAGGAGCATACATTACACAGCCTCGAGCCTTCCTCTTGAGAATGATTAGGTAGGGGCGATCAGGCCAGCAAATCGGAATGGGTCTCCTCCTCTCCGGTCAAGTTAGTTGCACGAATCAATCAGCACTTCGTGCATTGGAAGCAAGCTTAAGGATAACACTGGCATCTTGTCACTCTCAGAGCCAGTCCAAGTGTGCAGGAGCAGGACGGCTCATGCATGTAACATCCTTGTCTTCCAACTCCCCCTTGGCTTTACAACCATGTGCATGTAAAGCGCTGATGTTGCCATGCATTTTTTTAGAGCAACTGAAGGAGCATAACTGCATAATGCTCAACTGAAAAAAGGAAGGGAAAAAAAGATGCAGGCAGCAGGTGTACATCCCACTGAAACTTTTACTGATGAGCTCTTTTGACAATACATAAGAATGCATTCACTGGTGAGGGAAATTATCTTTCCTACTGTCAGGCTAAAGTTTATCATGGTTTTAACCAGAGTTTATCTCAGTAAGCCTCAGTTAAATTAAGGTTCAAAGTAGAGGATCTGCGAGCTGTGAACCCTGCCCCTCTTCTGACTCGAGTGCACGCCATTGTTTATGAATTCTGTAGCCCTCTGATTGCGTACACATGACATGACTTTGTGATTGCTTACATTATTTGGGAAAGGCTAATTAAGCACGCTTTGACCGACTCTCGCGACCAATGTCGACTGGTGCCTTCCTTGTCATTTTTAATAGAAATTCAGTGAGATCATTGATTTGTCGTCGTCAGTATGTGTTAAAGAGAGTGCGCTTACAGTGTGTGAGTATGGTATACATGTATGGATAATACAAATTTTGTGGTAAGCTGCACTTTTTCATAGAGCTACTAGATCCCCAGAACTGTGACATGGTTTGCAAACTGAAAAATTCAAGCAAATTTTGCTGAATTGTGTACATCGAAATTACTTGGCCCGGGTAGCCTTTCTAGCTGAGATTGAGAAGATGCGGGAGAAAGCCGGCCCAGTTGAGTGTGGAGACGAACACGGGCCCAAGAGATTAATATCCCATAAGGCCCAATAAAATGGGCCAGATCAACGAGGCCCATGCAAGCCCAAGAAAATGGGCCAGACCAACAAGGCCCATGCGAGTCCGAATCAAACCGTCACACGTGCTCGATTTCTCCCCAAATTGATCGCCGTCGCCGTCGCGGCGTCGCCGCCATGGATAAGGAGAAGAAGCTGTCCTTCTCCATCGCCTCCAAGGCCCGGCCGCCCAGGCCGGCGTCGCGCCCCGCCGCCAGCGCCGCCGCGTCCGAGGATGGCGAGTACTCGGCCCCCGCGCGCGCCTCGGCACCGCAGTTCGTCACCGAGTTCGACCCCTCCCAAACCCTAACC
>KE373072.1:240585-257598 GCA_000418225.1 Zizania latifolia
GGGCATGCCGCCGGCCAGGCCACGCCGCCGCCCTAGCCACCCCAACAGGTACCAAATTAAACCCAACTGTTGTGCACTGATGTGTTGACGTGAAATTACGAGAATGCCCTTCCACCTTGCATCAGTAGTAGAGGTACTATTCTATGTGCACATAGCTATCAGTAGGTACTGTTATAATCTCAGCCGTTGGATAAGTGTGATCAACGGCTCAGATTTGGTACCTCCATACCCTCGAGGACGATAAAATTTCTCTTAAATTATGCACATATGATTAATAAGAGATATTAAACATTGATTTTTCTTTTAGACCCGCGTGACAAGACACTCCATGTAGCTCCGCGCTGCATACCAAATGGGGCAATGCATATATGCTGACTGGAGCTCACTAAAACCGCGGCTGGTTGGGTAGCAGGGTATCTACCATGTCTAACATAATGAAGCTTGTTGGTACAGGGAAGGTACGTTACGTACCCCTGTGGGAGCATCGGAATGAGTCCAAGTAGTGGTCGTCGTTTTCCCTCCAGGTAACGCCGGATCTTAATTTAGCACACAATTCCCCGCATGCAAAGCTTTATTTCTTCGATGGCTCACCTCGCGTGGCCACCCACGCTCGATATGCTTACGTAGAGCAGGAATATATGGTGAATTATTTAATTTGTTCTGTACACACGACGTCAAAAATCTCGAAAGCTCCATGGGCCATGGGAAAGATGCCAATGTCACGCCTCCTTCCTAGTCGACAAACATAACAGGGCCGATATCTTGTTATTTCGTAGAAGATGGTCGAAAGTATGAACATCATTTGACCTTAATTTACAGTTTACATGTATGTTAGTGAAGAATTGTTATGCTATAGCAGTATTTTTTTTGTTTACATTTGACATATGTAGACACCATTACTTTCCCGGTGACTTTGTCACTGACATGTGGATTTAATGGTGCTAGAGTCTACATATCAATATCAATGACAAAGTCACTCTACAGAACTGCATAGAAACATCTCCCACACTGTACTTGTGCAACCAGTAATTAATGTAAACAATCATCAACAAAAGTTGAAAATGCTGATGTACACACTAGCTTAGAAGCTGGAGCATAAAATCTTTCGGCGTGCGCCCACAAAATTTGAAGGAAAAATCTAGCATTATGGAGTAGTAATGGACTAATATATATAATCCAGGACAGTAAAATACTACTGCTACCCAGGAGCTTCCGATGCATGCCTTTCTTTCGGCGCTAGAATTCTTTTTTCACATAAGTTAATTAACCAATTGCAATGCATTAGTTAACTTTGAGCTTCTTTCTTTGATTCTTCTGACCCTGAAGAAGATACGCCACACAATTCACCGATCAAGTATATACATGTCGTTTTCCATGAGAGAAAAGATTAGCTGATGTTACGATCAGAAGCAGCTTTCAACTACTATCAGTGCTCTGTCCTGAAGGTTTTCTTCCTCTTCTGAAATTACAGATTTACAGTATACTGAAAATGCATCACCATCCAAAGGGGGCACCTGAATTATTTTCTGAAAAGGCAGAGCTACCTGAATGACGGAATCTGGCTGTCCCGGGCTAGGCAAAGAGCACAATCTGTTAAGCCGACAACGACTAGTCGTCGCTCGTCAGAACTCTGAACGCCGCTCGCCGATGCATGCTGCAGAGAGGGCCTGACGACTGACGACGTCCAAGTTGAATCGATCCACTGCCACCATCACTGCAAAATTAAACAAATGGAGCCTATTCTGTATTCTCTGATGCCAATATGCTACCTGGTGCGTGATTATCTCAGGTGAAGTAGCGCACATCGCAAAGCGGCTTAGCTTAGCTTAGCTAACTAGCAGTAATCCACTTTCGCTGTGTTTTCTGCAGTTGTTTTGTGTACATAATGCTGAAGGAAGAATCTGTACATGGGCCCCTCTCTTTTGTGCACTTGCTCTAGATTTTCAATATAACTAATGCAATTATTCCTTATCATTTGCTTTTTTGTTCATGATCTCCAAACAAGTGATTTGTAATTCATCGAGAGGGCCTAAAGCCTAGTGCAGTACGCATGTATATTAAGTGTTGGGCATAAAGTCTGCTTGACAACTTGGGCCAATTTTCTTTTCTGATGGAACCTAAATGTGCTACACTGATAGACATGGGCCATGCCAAATATGTGAGAGCACATATATGATTGGCCTGCCCTCTTTTCAATACAAGGCAAGAGATCCAGAATGCAATTCTAGCTTGTTGGAGCTTTTGCTTTTATTAGTCTGCACATAAGAAAGGTGAAAATTTCTTTTCGGTGCAAGGGGAAAAATTCTAGACTATCCAGTTCCTGAATAATGCACATACTGACCTGGCTGCCAACTGCTCTCAGTGGTGCTAATATTGATCCACAGCATACCAGCATAGTGTCAGATTGTCAGTGAACCGGCCTCCTGATGAGCATAACAGCATCCATGAAAACTTCAGACCACAGATTACTACAGTATAGTCATAACGTCAAATAAATTTTGCTTTACGAGTTAATGATCTTCAGTATTAGTGAATTGTCTACCTTTGAGCATCACCCTGAGATATCAAGCGTAAGTGAACTACCACATTTGATGGCCAGCTTAACATTCATCTGGATCTCGATTTTTCATCCTTAAATCCAGCATAGAGATGTCCAGCGAAAAAAATCCAGCATAGACAAGTATGGACCAAACGAACTGACATGGATATGTTGCTGCTAGCATATAAGCTGTCAGGTGCATTCAGGACGAGAAACGGCATGATCGGGCTGATGTAGCGACCAATTTCCCTAGAATTAACAAATCCAAGAGAGTGAGATTCAATCATTTGCCACTATCAAGGAGTGTTTTTGATTTTTTTTCATACTGATCTACATATAACTTATAGTCTACCTGTGAGATGTCAATATAATCGTGCCATCTGAAAAATTATCATTTTTTTCTTAAACTGATGGGGATGAATCGATCATCTCCATCCAGCTAAAGCGTCGATACTTTCTTACGTCGGTGGAATAAACCGTCGTCCAATCGCTCGCGCGCGGTCGCTGTTGCGCTATTCCGATCCATCCTCATGGCAATGGCCGCCACCCCTTCTTCCCGCAATTTGCACTCTCCTTTCCCTCAAGCTTTCAGCTTTATTAATTATAGCGACTCGCCTCTTAAATTAGCATATAATCAGCAGTGATACACTGCCATTTGCAGGAGTTTTAGCCGGAAGTAATCCATGTCGCCGAACGCGACAAACTAAGAGCTGTTGCTTTCCCTCTGCCCTATAAGTATCGCTCCGTCGGGTGTCCGTTGGGAAGCAGGCAGCAAAGCTAGCAGCACACAACGATCGCCGCCGCCGCCGACGACGACGACGAGAAGCAGAGGGCTGCGTGTACACATGGAGTGGAGCAGGACGGAGAACGCGAGGTTCGAGCAGGCGCTGGCCACGTACGACCGCGACACGCCGGGGCGGTGGGAGCGCGTGGCGGCCGCGGTCGGCGCCGGCAAGACGGCGGACGACGTCAGGCGCCACTACGACCTCCTCATCGAGGAGGTCGGCGAGATCGTGACCGGCAGATACGGATACCCCACCGGCGACGGCAACGGCAGCAACAACAACGGCAACAACACGAATCAGAACAGGTAACGCACCGAAGATTAATTAGCGGTTGCCTTCGAGCCAGATCTGAATGATTCATCGTGCGTTTTCGCATGCAGAGCCAACCGGCCGCAGACATGACGACGACGGAGAAATGACACGTTCTCCGTTCAAGCTGCAGAGCTTAATATTCATGTGTGCGAAATCGATCGATCAATATCAATATATAAATATGTGTGTGCGTGTGTGGAGATGAGATGGTACATATATGTATGCGAAGTGTGTCATACATATATATTTACGTATCTCATCTCAAAATATATTATACTATATATTTACGTATGTGAGTACTATGTATCTGAGCGGTATATCTGAATGCACTTCTCATGGATGTAAAACTTCTCTACTTTGTAATGCATGGTTTGTTGGTCTTGATTATGTTGCAGAGTCAAGAATTTTTAACTTGTACGATTAATTATTTCTAGTCTATATTTAAGTAGGGTCATTTCTCTAAATATTCTTGGATTTACACATGAAAAATCAAGGTTTATAGATGTTTTCAAAAAGCTATATATAAGATCGGCTGAGCATATATACTGTTTGGATTCACCACTGCAGGAATGGTATATATCGATCAATAGATTCTTTGCTAGGATATTACTGGCATGATCCAATGCGTTGTTTTCCTTGATACTACCTCCTGTTATTAATCTATAAATTCTTTGATATTAAAATTAATGTTTAAAAAGTCATATATTAATGATTGAAGTAAGTATAATTTAATAGCTACTCCAATCTTCGCCTCAAACAGATTAATAAATTGTCGCTCTTTTTTAACCTTTATGGCTTTACCAAAGTTCCATCATCTCAGTACCATTGGCCTTATGCAGTGAGTTCTAACTTCTAAGCTCAACCCCCTTGCTCTCATTGTATTTTTTCTTACTGCTGTTCTCTCTCTTTCACATTGCCACTATTTCTCGTCGTCTCCATCATCCTCTCAATGCTCTCTTCTTGTCCATATCAGTGATGACACTACCACTTTGAAGCATTATTGTCAGAGCCCCTAGTGATGACACTAAGAGCAGATACATAACATGTTTAAAGAGCTTAAGATTCTAATAAACAGTTGATATATTTAACTATAATGACATGAATCTTTTGGCAAATTGTAAGGCCACAATTACAACCTTACAATTTGCCAGGGCATCTCGAACAAAAAAAGGTCAAATGATTTATGGCAAACTATGAAGTATCTAGCATCAATATTCCAAGTTCTAAGAGCTACTCTAGGTGCTATCACTCCATTTGAAAACTGCTTTTTTGAGAGAAAGTTAGAAAGCTTTGGTTGATATTGAAAAGCACAAGCACAGAAACACTACACGCAGAAACCAGCTCATTGACAAATGTATACTGGTTAATCGCTGCTCTAACTGTAACTCGGACTAAAACAATTGATCTTGTAATTAACATGTTTAATCTTGCAAATAAAATGTGATTATTCTATGTTTCGGGACATAAGTCTTCAAACTGTATAATATTTTTAAGCCATGATATAAACAAACTCCGAAATAGCAGAGATACTAGCAACCAAACTGCGCTTAGTTAGCCCATCACCTTTCCCATTGCTAACCTACTTTAAATGAAAAAATTGGTCATGTACCCTCCATTTAGATGGAAATCGAGGATTTATCCTCTTGACTCAGATGTTATTGATCTAAGTGACCCCAATATGTCATTGAAATACAGAGAATAAATTCTCAATTTCTATCTAAAGAAAGAGTATGTTATCAAATATCCCTTAAATGAATTTAGCCAAATGATAATCATGTTAAGTGAGTTATCTTCCAAACATATAAAATTCATCTCAAGCTAACTCAGTTAAAGTATTCAGTTAAACACAACCTAAAAGGGCCAGAAGCCTAGAACACACCATAAACAATTAGAATTATTTATTTTAATCTCGTTTTAGAATTAACAATTAGAATTATTTATTTTAATCTCGTTTTAGAATTAACAATTAAAGTGCTCGTTCAAAACTAATAAATATTTCTGAACGGATGTTTACTTAATTATCGGCCAGGACTAATGTTGGGGGAAATAACTCCCGCTGTACTTAAGGATTGACCAAGAGCTGATCAACAGACATCGAATTTCGAAACACCCCCGAGGATTTCTGGACTCTGACTGGAAGGTAAGTTCAGGGCCTCCCTTCACCAGGTTCAGAGGCCCCCCTTCACCAGGTTCGGAGCCACCTCACCAGGTTCGAAGCTTCCCTTCATCAGGTTCGGAGGCCCTTCTTCATCAGGTTCGGAGCTTCCCTTCACCAGGTTCGGAGGCCCGTCTTCACCATGTTCGGAGCCTCCTCACTAGGTTCGGAGCCTCCCTTCAGCAAGTTCGGAGCCCCCCTTCATCAGGTTCGGAGGCCCCTCTTCACCAGGTTCGAAGCCCTCCTTCACCAGCTTCGGAGCCTCCCTTCACTAGGTTCGGAGCCCCTCCGAACCATGTTCACTAGGTAGACTCGAAGGCTCTGAAACCACTCCAGACTAAGGGCCAAAACTAAGGACCGAAACCAGGTACTTCAGTCCTCTTCGAGAAGACATATATTTTATAGTATTCACACGAGAGTTTACTATTTTGCCCCTACGAAGTCTTGTGTACAGAGTCAACAATGACGGTTGTAACTAGAGGACAAATTAGTATTTTCCTATTGTATTTTGCTTATAAATACCTCCCTTCTTTACAGGAGTAGGGGACCAGTCAGGATCAAATGTTGTAATATAAGATAATATTACACACTGGACGTAGAGTTATTATCCGACAGTCAGAGGTCTGAACCAGTATAAAATCACTTCGCAATCAGTAGCCCTTCGAGGCTAAATAAACCTGTAAAGCGTAAATTTTACGCTATAACAGTTGACACCGTCCGTGGGGAGTCTAGTTCTAAATTAGCCTCTCTACCACAACCTGCACAATCAACTTTGAAGCATACCTCCGAACCTCCGAACCTGGGAAGCCTCCCTTCGGCCTAAGGCTTCCCTAGGGCTGCAAGGTCCTCTGCAGGCCTTCCTTCAATTTAGGAAGCCTCCCTTCGGCCTAGGGTTTCCCAGTGGCTGCAAGGCCCTTTGTAGGCCTCCCTTCAACCTGTGAAGCCTCCCTTCGGGCTGGTGCTTCCCAGGGGCTGCGAGACCCTCTGCAGGTCTCCCTTCAACCTGGAAAGCCCCTCTTTGGCCTAGGACTTCCTAGGGACTGTAAGGCTCTCTACAGGCCTCCCTTCAACCTGGGAAGCCCCCTTCGACCTAGGGCTTCCCAAGGGCAGCGAGACCCTCTATAGGCCTTCCTTCAACCTGGGAAGCCCATCTTTGGCCTAGGGCTTCCCAGTGGCTGCAAGGTCCTCTGCAGTCCTCCCTTCATCCTGGGAAGCCCCCCTTCGGCCTAGGGTTTTCATAGGGGCTGCGAGACCCTCCGTAGGCCTCCCTTTAACCTGGGAAGTCCCCCTTCGGTCTGGGGCTTCCCAGGAGCTGCAAGGCCTTTCGCAGGCCCCCCTTTAACCTGGGAAACCCCCCTCCGGCTTAGGGCTTTCCAGGGGCTACGTGGCCCTCCGTAGGCCTCCCTTTGGCCTAAGGCCTCCGGACCTCTGGAGCCTCCGCCAAAACGTCTCGCGAGGCAAGGATCACTGCAGTCAAAGGTAATTAACGTCTCTCTAGGGAGAGACGTCGCATATAAATCGGCCCCGGATAATTTTAACCTAGCGGGAAATGCATCGTTACGCTTTTATGACTTCGATAACCCCGTACAATACATTTTCATACCGCTACCCGAACACCCAGCTCCACGCAAGATAAATAAAGCCAGCACGCTTATAAACACACCATACACCGGTGTGATCCACTCCACTATTATCGCTTCACAGTGCCCTCTGGCCCGAAGCTATAAAAACAGAGACATACGTGTCTTCGGATCCCAAGCGCCCATTGGTTCAAAGCATTGTATCGCTTCCTAAAAAATACTGGTGTGATCCTCTCCACCCTTATCGTTACACAGCGTCTCCGGGTCCGTAGCGGTAAAAACTAAGACCTCGAGCTGTAGCTCGAAGCGTCCAAAAGAGTCGAAGGTGACCACAAAAAAACTCAAGGCTTAGACTTTAAACTTTAAAAACAAATTTTCGGTGTGATCCGCTCCACCTTTATTGCTTCCCAGCGCCTCCGGGCCGAAGTAATATAAATTAACACTACTGTATCTCGAGCCTGCCTCGATACATCTCTCTGGGTCCTAAGTGCCCCTTGGCTCGAAGCATCGCTTTGTTTCCTATAAAACCGAAGCATCGCTTTGTCATTTACAAAAGAAAACCGAAGCATCGCTTCGCCCCTTAAAAAAGAAAAAAATGAATCACTGCTTCGTCTATTAAAAAAAAGACCGAAGCACTGCTTCGTCTATTATAAAAACCGAAACATCGCTTCGTCCCTTACAAAAATAAAACTCGAAGCCTTTCTTTGTCTATTATAAAAAACCAAAGAACTACTTCATCAAAACCGAAGCATGATTTTGTCTGCTACAAAACCGAAGCATGGTTTTACTTGCTACAAAACCGAAGCATGGTTCTAACCGCTCCAAACCTAAGCATGGTTTTGCTTGCTATAAAACCGAAACATGGTTTTGACCGCTACAAAATCGAAGCATGGTTTTGACCGCTACAAAACTGAAGCATGGTTTTTGCTCGCTACAAAACCGAAGCATAGTTTTGCCTGATACAAAACCGAAGCATGGTTTTGACCGCTACAAAACCGAAGCATGGTTTTGACTGCTACAAAATCGAAGAATTACTTCATGTCATGTAGAATGTCGAAGCCTTACTTTCCATCTAAATAAATAACGCTAATGCATGAAGTGCAGGTTTGCCCACGCATTAAGTAAAGCAGGATTTAGAGCGCATCTCACCCCTACATTTTGAAGGGCCATATGCGAGGGGCTACTGTTGAGGGAAATAACTCTCGCTGTACTTAAGGATTGACCAACAGCTGATCAAGAGACATCGAATTTTGAAATACCCTTCGAGAACTTCTGGATTCTGACTGGAAGGTAGGTTCGGGGCCTCCCTTCACCAGGTTCGGAGGCCTCCCTTCACCAGGTTAGGAGCCCCCCTTTACCAGGTTCGGCGCCCCCCTCATCAGGTTCGGAGCCCCCCTCACCAGGTTCGGAGCCCTCCTTCACCAGCTTCGGAGCCTCCCTTCACTAGGTTCGGAGCCCCCTCCGAATCATGTTCACTAGACATACTCGAAGGCTTTGAAACCACTCCAGACTAAGGGCCAAAACTAAGGACCGAAACCAGGGGCTTCAATCCTCTCCGAGAAGACATATACTTTCTAGTATTCACACGAGGGTTTACTATTTTACCCCTACAAAATCTTGTACACAGAGTCAACAATGACGGTTGTAACTAGAGAGCAAATTAGTATTTTTCTATTGTATTTTTCCTATAAATACCTCCCTTCTCTACAGGAGTAGGGGACCGATCAGGATCAAATGTTGTAATATAAGATAATATTACACACTGGACGTAAGGTTATTATCCGACAGTCGAAGGTCTGAACCAGTATAAAATCAGTTCGCAATCAGTAGCCCTTTAAGGCTAAATAAACATGTCAAGAGTAAATTTTAAACTGCAACAACTAATTTTACTTAATTATCGGCCAGGACTAATTACCAGCCAAAGACGACCGCCACCGCAGGAACGCGAGCCGGAGCCCACTCGAACCCATCTTCTCCAATTCCATCCCTCCGTCGTCGTCCTCGTCGTCTCGCCCCGCCGCCGCCGGTCTCCGAGCGCTTCATTACAAACCGTGGGGAGCGGCGCAACACCGGCCGCTTTGAATCCGTCGCCCTCCTCTCCGCCCCGTATACAGCCGCCCCCCGTGCTAGCCCCCAATTGCCTCACTGTGATCCCGCGCTAGCGCTGGCGCTTGCCGGCTAGGTCCTCCTTCGGCTCCGTCCTCCGTTGCCGGTCGGCGTCTGCGCCAAGTACCTCCTCGAGCTCCCCCGCTCCGCTGGTAGCCCTTCCTCCCCCGAGCACCCTTCCGATCCCGTCGCCGCCTCGGCTCCGACGGTCCGACCTGGCGACCTAACTGTCCTTGTCGACCTCCTTGTCCAGGTGAACACCCGCTTCGATGCCTCGCTTTCTCTACCTTGGCTGCGCATCTCTGGGCCGCCTCCCGTTATTGATTGGTACTCGCCGGCTCTAGCCTCTAGCGGGGTGGATCTACAACTAAAATTACCGTGTGTCCTATACCTATGACATCTCAAGTCTAATACAACTGAGCTTATGTGCTAATATGGTCTAAAACCAATGGAATTTCAAACTTCACCCTGTGTCTGTGAAGTTACTTTATTGACCTCGCTCTCAGATTTGATCCAAGCGTGCGATTTTTTACTGTATCATCTTGCACAATATTCTTACTAAGCCTGATCCGTGATCCCCTTCTGTGGTTATGGTTCAGTCTTCCGGCTCAGTTTTATATGTGTTTCAACATTGCATTCTGCTGTTCTGTGATCTATCTGGTTGACTGATGGGAAAATCATGGTCTTTTTGGAAGATTTGAGACACTAAAGTTTCCATCTTGTGTTACAGAAAGTTCGCATTAGGACATGGACTTGGCATTGCCAGTTGTGAATGCCACCACGGCGGTGCTTGCTCATGTCTCAGCTGCATTCAAAGCTCCTCTTGCCCGTGCGGTTGTCTTTGGTGTTCATATCGATGGTAAGCCTCTTTCGGGCATCAAAGAGGAACTTGTGATGTGATGAGGGTGCTGGGCATAGTGATTGACATTTGGTAATGCACCACTTTTTCAGGGCACTTGGTTGTGGAAGGGCTTCTTATAGTGGTCATAGTGTTTCAGCTTTCCAGGAAGAGCTACAAACCTCCAAAGAAGCCACTCAGTGAAAAAGTAAAGCCATCTTCCTCCTATTTCCAGCTGTTTATTTGTGTTACAGAGTATTGGTTTTGGTTGTAGATTCACAAAATTTGTTGGTGAAAGTTAGCATTTTGATCATTGCAGGAGATTGATGAGCTATGTGATGAATGGGAGCCAGAACCTCTGTGCCCTCCAGTCAAGGAGGGGGCTCGAATCGACACGCCAATGCTGGAAAGGTTTGTATGATGGCTTGCATCTAGTGACAGAGCCCCCATTAATTCTAGTTTAAACAGTAGTAGATGCACCGCATGGAACTTTTCATATATAATGGTGCTGTTCTTAAGGTAGATTTTTAAGCTGAACTCAAGATATTCTTGCAGGAAACAGTTCTTTTTTTTTCATTATTCCTCCATATTATTTCATAGGTAGTGAGTTAACATACTCTCTGCGAGACAAATCATGAGTGTTGGGGCACTTATAAGTTATAACACTGGTTTAACTTAACAGCACAGTGCGGCATGTCAGAAGGAAAAATTTACTTGCACCTTTATTTTTACGATGTACTATGTAAAAATGCAATAATACATGCAAAATGTGGTTTGATGTTACGAAACTGCTCATATTTTAGTCAAGCACTGAGCATCACGAAGCACTTGAAGTACTGGATACTACTTGCTTCCCAAATGTTTGGACGGACTAATTGTGCTTGAACTTTATTTGGTTGCTCCCATAAACTACTTGATGCAACCTTTAATGCCTTTGGAAAATGGTTTTATTTTCACAGTGAGATTAATAAGACAGAATTAGTCAACCGCTTAGTGTATGCACTATGCTGCCAGATGCGGCTTACCAGTATTATGTTTTAGAAAAGTCTCTTTCATCTGAACAAGCTTGTATCTGTATCCAGTTATCAACATATGCTATTTATGTGGTTGCCTTGTGCTACTAATGAAGAGCAACTCCATGAATAATATATTTTAAGAGTAACTGTTAGCATCCCTAACATTGGTATTGCTCTGTCTCAAATAATTCTCACTTGTAGAATATTCCTTACATTGTCCCTCCCTTTAAGATATTGTTGAAAACTTGAAGTATCTGTGTGTGATATCTCATTTGTTTGATGAGAGCTCAATATTGGTAGAAATCTTTCTTGAGACTTTCCATATATGTTGTTGTCAAACCACTCAAACCAGATCATTTGCTCAGATACATGGAATATGGAATGTAGGAATTTATTATGTAAACATGTTATAATTGCAGTACATCTGCAGTTGTTATGCATCACACATCATTTCTCCCGAATTCTTGGGGTCAGAATTAACTCTGCTATTCTGTTTCTTGATACAGTGCTGCTGGACCACATACAACCATTGATGGGAAGGAAGTTGTAAACTTTGCATCAGCAAACTACCTTGGTCTAATTGGCAACGAGAAGATCATTGTAAGCCAGAACTCTATTTCTTTTTTTTTACACCTCTTTCAGGATATTTGACATATGGGTGAATTGCAGGATTCTTGTGTTGGTTCATTGGAGAAATATGGTGTTGGATCTTGTGGTCCACGTGGCTTTTATGGAACAATCGGTTTGTGTACTCTTTTCGCAGCCAATGAACCGTGTTGCAAATATGGAAGAGGAGCTTATCTTTTCATTACGGAACACTTGCAGATGTCCACCTTGACTGTGAGGCGAAAATTGCCAAGTTTCTTGGAACTCCGGACTCAATTTTGTATTCATATGGGATTTCTACAATATTTAGTGTGATACCTGCCTTTTGTAAGAGAGGAGATATCATAGTTGCGTAAGTTAACCTTTTGCCCCCTGGCAATATATGAATTATACAGTTTCAGTTTCAAGAGTTCCTCTAGTTTTACTTCAAAAAAGAGTTCCTCTAGTTATTTCAGTACATCAGCTTATATAAATATTTCTTACATTTACATTCTTAACAGAATTTTGATATGCCCATTGCATCATTGAGAATCTTGCCTCCCTGGAGAGGGAGAGATAATCTTGCTTGAAAATAGAGCATATCTTTGCCTTGTAAACTTGTTCAAAGTTGTCGCCTATTACATGTATCTATTCGCCAATTGCTATTCTTCATCATGCAGTTATGTCCATACCTGGCTAGTTCTCTTTACTTGATTTTTCATGTTTGAACCTAAGCCAGTCTTTTATATGCATTGCAGTGATGAAGGTGTTCACTGGGCTGTGCAAAATGGTCTCCATCTGTCAAGAAGTACTGTTGTTTATTTCAAGCACAATGATATGGCTTCGCTTGCACACACTTTGGAAAAATTTACTCATGGAAATAAACGAGCTGAAAAGATCAGGCGATACATCGTTGTAGAATCTATCTACCAGGTGCGGTGCCTTTTCTGATAACTCTTGGATATGTGCATGGCTTTTTTTCTCATGAAATTTTGCAACATGAATTATTGGTCCAGCCTGTACAATCTACAAAATGATGAGATAGTTGAGATATCAAACTTTGGATGAATCCACTCTCACTGTTGTGATGAATGCAGAATTCTGGTCAAATTGCCCCCCTGGATGAGATTGTCAGATTGAAGGAGAAATACCGGTTCCGCGTTATTCTGGAGGAGAGCCATTCTTTTGGTGTGCTTGGCCAGTCTGGACGTGGCCTTGCTGAACATTATGGAGTTCCAGTGAGTGGTTACCCTGGCACCTTTTTCTCTATTGTGTGACCAAACTAGTAAATGAAAAGAATTGGTACAATTCACAGATTCCTGGCAGACACCGATTAATTTTTAAAATTTGACTTATTGACTAATTTTTAAGTGGATACTCTGCACATCTTATTTCTGACATTTTTTCTTGCTTGTGCAGATTGACAAAATTGATATTATCACTGCTGGAATGGGAAATGCATTAGCTACTGATGGTGGCTTCTGTACAGGAAGTGTCAGAGTTGTTGATCATCAGGTAGATGCAACACCAGATTGATTGAACATTGATTGCTACAGGAACTATGTTGTTAGATGTCTTCACTGATTAAGAAGTTATGCTTTGCAGCGTCTAAGCAGTTCTGGCTATGTTTTCTCTGCCTCTCTGCCACCTTATCTTGCCAGTGCTGCAGTTTCTGCGGTCAACTACCTGGAGGAGAACCCATCAGTTCTTGCAAATCTGAGGAGCAATATTGCTCTCCTGCATAAAGGTTAAGAGTATTCTCTCGTGAATTCTACCATGTTAACTGGCTTAGCGTGTACAGTGTTATGCTCACATTTTTCTGTTCACTTTACATTTCTTTCCTTGAACGGTAGTTTTCAAATCATTAGCTAGAAATAAAGTATTGAAATTATATCGACTGCAACCCATGAAATTTGCTGTCGAAACACAGTTTGGAAGATCGATGTTTATTTGTACCTGCCACCACCTTAATGCCTTTGATGTGTTTGATCTGCAGAACTGTCAGATACTCCAGGGCTTGAAATTTCAAGCCATGTTCTGTCACCTATCGTCTTCCTTGAGCTGAAGAAATCGACGAGTTCAGCAAACACCGATCTAGATCTTCTTGAAACCATCGCTGAGAGGGTAAGTCAATGTGGACACAACAGAACTTTTCCAGCAGCACATGAATTTCTTCCACATGCATATATTCACATATCCCTTTTTCCAACAGATCTTGAAGGAAGATTCAGTTTTTATCGTGGCATCAAAGCGATCAACTTTGGACAGGTGCAAGCTCCCTGTCGGAATCCGCCTCTTCGTGTCAGCCGGTCACACCGAATCAGACATCTCCAAAGTGTCCTCGTCCTTGAAGCGGGTCTCAGCATCAGTTCTTTCGGACCATATCTGATCCCAGATTTCCTTAGGCCAACTCAGCCCTTCCTGTACGAGCTGTGTACTCTAGTTTCTCTGTGTGTTTGGTAAATGTACATAACCTGTACATTTTCTATGTTCCGGTGAATCCTGTTGTCGCTCATGCTTACTAAAATCTTGAAAAGACTTTTTTTGGTAGAAAGGTGATGTTAGGGTCATGGTGCGCATGTGCTGTAACATTTGACTCATCATCTGGCAGTGGTTTCCCTGTAGCCTTCATTATATGATATCTATCTGATTACACTGAGAAAAAATAACTTAAATTTTTTTTCGCCTCTTTGCACTTTGGAAAAGCAATGGATGTGTATGAGAGTAGAACTGGGAGTCGACTTTTTCTCCGGTAGCGACTGGATGCTCACATGGCGAAAAAGAACCCAAAACCCCGTCCACTACCAGGTTCCCGCTGGCCCACTCATAATAAAACTCCTCTCCTTTTTACTCCCTCAAAAAAAGATTTTATTTGTAGATGTTCCATTCTATTATTAATTTTTTTTCCTATTCTCAATAAATCAGAGTTCCACTCATGTAGACCTCGTCGAATTGGAGAGAAGTTGTAGGTATTATTACGAATTGGGGAGAAGTTGTAGGTATTATTGCTATCTATTGGGGAGCCAAAGACTCGAATAATAATAAGAGCTTTTCATACTGATGGAGTATTCACAGCAAGTTTTATTACTTTAATTTTTCTTATATATCTCTTAATTGTCGCTTTATAATACTATTATTTTATTAATAAGGGACACTTTAGTTTTTTATCACTAATTTATTAACAAAACTCATTTTATAATACTACTATCTTATCAATAAGAAATAATTTAATATTTTATTATCCATACTAATTTATCAAATTTGTATGAAAAAACTCTCGGTGGACGGAGCGAGTACCAGCATAGCTGCCGGCCTAGAGCGTAGAGCCGGCTAACTCCCTGTCAAACTCGTCGCCAACTATGGTTGCGTGGTCGCGCCACGCGTGCTGTCCCGCTCGTTAGCACGATCCCACCGCGCGCATGGGGCGCGAGATGCACAGGTGTCGCCGCCCATACCGCCCACCGGCGATGCGCGCGGACGGCGGAAAAGCGGAGAGCCCGATAGTGATTCACTTGGCAGTTTGATAGCCTCTCCGTCGTCGTCACGACACAGTGCCACTGCCACACTACCGCGTCTGCGTGCGTCTCGCGCCCGCTTTCCGAGCCGGCCACCGGAGGCAGCCGCAGCCGCTCCAGCGGCCGCAGGTGGGTACGCGGGGCAAACGTCCCGTCCTTACCGGAAAAGGGTCGCGGCGAGATGCTAACAACGGGTGGGGGACGACGCATCTCACAGGCAGGCAGCCACGAAGACACGCGTACTCGTGCTGCGGACGGTGCCGATCAGGTCGGCGTCCACCGGTGGGGCATCCGGCTCTGTTCCGGCCACGCCCATCTGGTTCAGGCCAAGGCACCGTGGCGGATCCAAGAAATTTTTCGAGCCCATATGAATCTAATTATGTTTAGTATTTAATATAAAATTTTTATTTTTAATCTCTAAAATAATATTAAAATTCTGTAGGCATTCTCGATAGTCCGGCGGCTGCCTGTGGCCGGGAGTTGGCTCCGCCACTGCAAGGCGCCGTCTTTTCTGCAGGAAAAAACAACTGAAAAAGAAGATGGAAACGGAGCGCACAATCGCGACGCTGACCGATCATGAGGAGCCCCGTTGTCTTTGGTGGAGAACTTTATTATCTTCTTAACTTATAAAAAATAAACTCTTCTAAGAATTATTTTCGTTTTTAGAACTTTTGGCCGGACTAACCTTACCGATAAGGATTTAAGGTTTAGGATAAAGACCACAGCGCATCAAGAATTTGGTTATATAGAAACTTTTTAAATAAATTATACAGTTTAGAAGTTTAGTAAGTGTGTCCACAATATCCTATAATCTAGGGTAGTTTTGGACGTGCAGAGTCCACTTCAATATTTGAGTGATACACATTGCTACTCTACATTGCTAAAGAAAATCATAAGTATATATGTATACCGTGTTTAAGAAGTAAAAACAACTGAGAACATCCATTTTCACTTTAGTACACCTACTAAATCCATGTTTACTTCAGTACACCTACTTAATGTATGATCTCACTTTTAATTCATTGGAGATTATAAGAACATATTCAGTAATGAAGCCCGCAACTAACTGTAAGCCATGTCCATGTCATCTAAACGTAACACTAAATCTTATTTCGATGCATGCATTGATATCTCAGTTCTCAGTCCATCCACCTATATAGCTTATGACTTTTAGGTCAAATTCTCTGTCTATATGCCTGAATGGGCTAAAACTAAGCCCCAAAGGAGGCATAAAAGACAATAATCACAGTAGGTTAGCCGTAAGATTGTCTCTTTTTCTCGCTTCATTAAAAGAACGATGCGAGCAAGCTAAAAACTCACAGCCATACTAATCCAGCAAATATCTTCGACCGACATCATCTCTTTTTCAGATGGACACTGGCCAATTAATTCAAAACTTATCGAATGCATCGTACATCTCCTTTTCTCAAAGGAAGAAGGTGACAGGTCATTGACATTATCTTAGTCAATGGCCCAACCATTGACAAGCTGCCACATTGCGGGCGCCTGACGGCCGAAGGGCGGAAAGCCGGCCGCCTCGGCTGCACAACGTGCTTCTGCTGCCGCGGCAACCACACGTCCA
>KE373073.1:0-18713 GCA_000418225.1 Zizania latifolia
CATAGAATCGCCAACAAAAGTCAGGCTTCCGAAGGTGATGATGGGGCCAACGGGGACCTGGGTGTTAACCTTGCACAAAACGGCCATTGAATCCGAGTTAAAAAAATCTCACAGAGCGAGCCATTACCTGGCGCGCCAACTATCGCTGCGTAAGTACAACAATCCTCTACGGGGTTACCCACAGAGGTGTTTTGAGTAGTTGTAAGGGACCGACTGTGGTCGAAATTCAATGGTTGCCTTAAGAAACAAGAGACACGAGAGTTAGACAGGTTCGGGCCTCCCAGAGGATAATAACCCTAGTCCTGTGTGTGGAAATATGAGCTTAAGGGCGTGAAATGGCCTTAAGCGCAATAGAGTATGTAGTCAAAGACAATTGTGTCATCTCTTCATGCCCATAAGAGGTTACCCTGAGCTCTTTATATATTGCTAGGGCTGGGGGTTACTGTTTAGGCTTTATGTGCCCAATTAAGTCCCTTTACAACAGTTAAAACGGTCAAAACGTGGGCTATTAACCTTGGCGTTACTTGCTGTATTGATTGAGCAATTACACGCCTGAGTTTTATTGTCATTGAAGGGGCGGTTTGGCTGTCAGCGTTGATCGTCCGAGTGCTAGCGGACGGGCCATCTTCTCGAGTGTGGGACTCGGGAGCTTTTCAGACCGCCGACCACTTCTTCGGCTATTGAATGATCCGATCCCTTCTGGATCATCTTCAATGCTTTGTTTCCCGACCCCTCCTTGTACTTCATCACTATCACCTTAGGAAAGTACCCCGGGGTCATATCCCCGACAACTGCTATTCCAGGTATTTGAACATACCTTACTCTGTTAGATGTTTTTGGTAGTTCAGACTTAATATAGCGATACTTTGAACATAATTAAATGTAGTTCTGTTTAGTTAATTCGCCTATTGCTAAATAAGTGAATTTGATCTGTCACGCTAGACACGTAGTTATGTTTTTTATATTGTTTGCTGCTTAATGTTTACAGGCATGTCAGATAGAATATCATTTAGGATTTACTATGGAGATGGCCAAGTACTTGTCGGTCATGATGGTGCTAACCTTAGTAGTTTTTAATGTATCGAAAACAGTTTAAGTTGGGTGGTGGAGAGTAGCTTCGAGAGTGTTAAGCGATGGCTTTATCATATATTTCGATTGGATAGAGAGTAGTGGGAGTTGTATTTGTATGCCCGATGCAGCCGTGCGGCCGAAGGGTATTTTTGGGAGATGGTTCCTGTTACCTCGATCGCCATGTGGAGAGGGTATGTCAGAAAGACGCTAGAGCAAGGTTGAGAACGGATTTTGCTTATCTATTTTACTCCTCGTGCCTTTCGTACTCCAGACCCAACACCTGAGCAAGTTGTTGAGTCTTGAGTACAATTTGAGGTCGGCCAGAGTAGCCAAGTCCAGGAGGTGATCCCCGAGACGGATGTAGTGCCACATTCCAGGGATGCTCCCCCATCTACGATTGCTAGGGTTGCTGAAGGGCAAGCTGATGAAAGGGAGGATATAGAGGCCATACCTAACTTGCTAGAGAGAGAGGACCAAGACTTCGAGGATGCAGTCGAGCAGGGTGCCAATGACAACTCAGATGAAGAAGACAAAGTAGGAGATGGTAACAATGACAATGAAAACGAAGACGTTATGATTCCCAACGAGTGACAGCCATAAGATTATAATGCTCTTGCTAATAACGAGGGCCGCGACGCTCGTTGGGAGTATGTACAGAACGAGTTCTAGAAGGATGCGGTGTATCCTACCAAAGATGCAGTTCAAGATGACGTTAAAGCATGAGCATTGTCACTCCGGCGGTCATTTTGAGTCAAGAAGTCAAACTGGACAATGTATGATGTTGTGTGCGAGAGGGATGATTGCCCATGGAGAGTTCGCGCACATCAACCGAAGTGGAGAATTCATTGGGTATGCTCAATTGTTGTCCAACATACATGCGTCATTGATACAGCTGTAACCAGGCACAAGAATCTAAGTGCCAAGTACATTGCGGGGGTGATGTATTATGAGATTGTTGAGAATCTCAGTTATGAGCCTCGGGTCTTAATACTTGCTATAGAGAAGGTTTCAGTACACAATCACTATTCTAAGGCATGGAGGGTTAAACAGAAGGCGCTCGAAATGAGGTTTAGTACATTCGATGACTCATATCATAACTTGCCTCTCTGTCTAGATACGGTGAAGAGGCGCAACCCTAGCACATACTTCTCGTTCGAAGAGAAGGACACGATATTCTCGGAGGGTGCTAAGATTCTACATCGAGTTTTCTTTACACTCGATGCTTGCATCTGGGCTTTCCAGTATTACCGTCCCATTCTTTATGTGAATGGCACATTTCTAACTAGGAAGTATAGAGGTCAGATATTGACCGCTATTGGTGTTGACGGTAACAACCAGGTTGTGCCAGTTGTCTTTGGCTTCGTAAAAAGTGAGAACTACAAAAGTTGGTTGTGGTTCTTACGACACCTGAACATTGGGGTTCTTTAGGGTAGGCCAAATATTTATGTGTTGCATGATCGACATGTAGGACTGATCAAAGCAGTCCAACATATAAAGACCGATCTAGAGGAGCCATACCCTTGGAAGGACATTCAGTCTCGATGGTGTATGCGCCATTTAGGTACAAATTTTTACCGTCATTTTGGGAAGAATAAAGAATTGACTAATTTATTCAAGAGACTGTGTAGCCAAAACCAAGAGAGAAAGTTTAAGGCCTTGTGGAGGAAACTTGATGAGCTGACATCAAAATACAAGCACTAGAAGGCCGCAAAGCAGCAATCTGAAAGTGATCTAGAGCTAGAGCCAGAGCCACTTTGTTCTTTGCCCACTGATGATCAACAGACAATCCGTAAACGACAGAGGACGAAAGTTCGTTGCTTCTCAGATTAGATTAAATTCAAGAGTAGAGAGCATTGGTCTCTACTATATGACACTCACGGCATAAGATATGGCATCATGACCACCAACCTTGCTGAGGTGTATAATTGGGTGATGTGGGGTATGCGATGCTTGCCTTTGGTTGGTATTGTGGAGGATATAATCCGTGGAACCACCTGATACTTCATGGATCGGCATAC
This sequence comes from Zizania latifolia, assembly GCA_000418225.1. Lineage (NCBI taxonomy): Eukaryota > Viridiplantae > Streptophyta > Magnoliopsida > Poales > Poaceae > Zizania > Zizania latifolia. The sequence continues at coordinate 3,090 of KE373073.1, forward strand.
TGCTGCTTTGGTGGTGCACAGGGATGAGCGCCTTCTATATTGTAGAAATATTACGGAGTACTTCATAGAGAAAAGTAAGAAGGCAATCCAGCATCGTGCCATCAAGACAAGTTCCCAAGAACTCCGTTTTGAGGTAACGTGTCGAGACAAAGGTCGGAGAGGAACAAATTAGGATGTTATTGTTCACGAGTGCACAGTTACCGACACTTGTCGGTGTAGCTTTAACAAACCATCTCTCTACCACAAGCCATGTAGTCATGTGATGGCAGTGTGCGCCACATTTGATATGCATGCCGGGGTGTACTTGTCTAAATACTTCACAAAGGAGAAGGTCCTCCAGACTTGGAGCGGTGAACTCCGAGGGTATGGGGTTGTCAGCTCATTCACATCTCTGCCAGATGGCGCACGTCGTTGGGCACTAGATTTTGAACGTGTCAACTCAAAGGTTGGAAGAAGAAAGACACGGCGCATTCGGAATGACATGGATGAATCCGAAACAGGCAGAAGAAAGAAGACGTGCTCTTTATGCAACATGGTCGGACACTCCTACAAGAATTGCACAGAAGCCAGCACAAGCAGGCGAGGACCCACATGACATACAAATCACAGCACATCACACTGTACATAGTCCCCAATATGTACATACGTCAGTTACTTTACTTCGATTGTCACATGTTGTATCTTCATCACTAACAAGATTTGTACATTTTACAAACTGCAGATGGCGGGTAACGATGATTTCCTTTACGAGCTTCTATCCCTCACGATTGATGGGCACCATCGGACATGAGCACTCATATCCACCGATGAGGACCAGGTTGATCTCATGCCGCTTAGAGTCTGGACACCGCAGCATCTCTGGAGCATCCATCCCCGATGGGTTGCAGCTTAGTTAAGCAAGCATAATGCGTTCTTGTTTTATTGTCATTTCGTTACATGACTAACATTTTCTTCAATGCAGGTTGCACGGTGCTGACTTACTCCCTCTAGCTAGATTGGTCAAGAGAGCAACCAGGTTTTCATTTGAATGTGATCTTATCACGGCGTGGATCGACAGGTGGAGGCTAGAGACACACATATTTCACTTGCCTTTGGGGGAGGTGACGATTACGCTGGAGGATGTGTCTTACCTGCTAGGACTTCCACTAGCAGGAGCAACAGTTGTGCCTGATAATGTTGAGCAGAGTGGCGTGTTGACCTCCTTGCGCGCTTCACGGGCATCCATCCCATCTAGCCTAATGGCGAGGCAGTGTAGGAGTTCACATCCACACACGGGCCGACGCAGAGTTGGTTGCGTTAGTACCAGGTATGTCATTTTAACACGGTAATAAAATTAAACATTAACTTATCCTTATTGTATACTAATGTTTGCCCTTTGTTAGGTGGAGCACCTAGCCCTCGATGCTGACAATTACACCGTTAGCCGCCACCTGGAGGCTTACCTCCTTTGGCTTTTCGGCTGGGTGATGTTCACCAGCACGCACGGCGACAGCGTCGACAGGTATTTGGTACAGTTTGCTCGAGCCATTGCCGATTCAATGGACGATGATGTGCCACAGTACTCATGGGGATCTGCCATCCTTTGCGCCACATACCGTGCTCTTTGCGACGGATGTCGACGATGGACGAATGGCGCGTCCATTACTGAGTGTCCGCTACTGATACAGATTTGGTCGTACGAGAGGGTACAGATTGGTCGTCCCCAGGTTGACATGGCACCGTACCCAGGGAGGCCGCTAGATGAGGATATCGACCAACCGACGATGGGCACACTTTGGTGTCGATGACGGGTCAGTATTTATTGTTCTTAACCATTCACCAAAATTAATTAGCCATTGATATTTCTTCTTTTGCAGTCATCTTGGGCCCACTCTCAGACCCACCTCTCCTACCTAGACTACACGTCACAGCTCAACAACATTTGGGAGCATGACTTTCGTTGGAGACCTTACATGCCTGGCGAGGTCGTCCGACGTGCGCCTCACGGGCTCTCCGCCTTGTGCACGCGGGACGCGGCATGCTGGAGGACACATAGATGCCTCGTATTCGATGTCATGATCAAGGGATATGCTGCCCATTGTGTCTGTCAATAATTTAGATGAGCGCAGTACTTCTCGTGTCCTATACAGGCCTAGGTGCCTGCCTAGATGCATCGGTGAGCTCCTGCACATATACATACGAACATGCGCATCATGTTTTGGTGTTATCTACCATTATAAACCTTATTTTACACTTGTTCGCTACAGGAACACGCGGAAGGGAGTTCCTGCTAGCATTCCATGGAAGGTTAGGATGCAGCCATGGGTCGCCCAGTGAGAGGGTACGCTGGAGGACCTAGACAAGGAGAAAGACAAGTATGACCCTACGATATACCATGACTACCTTCGATGGTACTCCGTTCGCACCAGGGTTTGTCTTGTCAGAGGACGGGGCGATGGTCCTCCACCTGCTCCAGCTGTGACGCACGGTATCCTTCTCAGATGGTCGCTGCCCATCACAAGTCGGTAAGTATATGAATTGTCTAAACTCCGATGATTAATACTATGTGGTTATTTGACTTGTTCTTTTGCAGTCTAATCACGTCTAGAATGTACGGAACTATATCGACGAGATCATTCAACGGTGGGTCGATGAGGTTGGTGTGGTGCACAACCCGCTGGACTGGACTGCAGTGTGGGGGACTCTCGACGAGCTCGACGCTTCCATCAGCCTCACATCTGCACGGCCACCTCCTCCTCATGCTGCTGCCCCTCAGCCACCTCCTCGTGCTGCTACCCCTCAACCACCTCATCCATAGCTAGTGTCTCCGATGCCGGCACCCCCACTGACGCAGCCGCCGTAGTATTGGTATTCGCTGCACCAATACTTCTATGATCTAGCAGTGGGCCCATCGTCCACGGCGGGCCCATCGGGACATGCTACACCGCCATCGTTGGGATATAGAGCACATGGGACGCCTAGTGAGTACTATACAGTCTTACACCAATTTTCATCGTAATCTAGATTATGTCACTAATAACTCACTTGTTTGTACAGCGCCGTATCCATATCAATACTAGCGAGCTGGCGTGGACCCCATCTATCACAGTGCGTCTAGACCGGTAGACTCCAATACTGGTGGCCAGCATGACTCAGCAGGTTACGATGCCTGGGAGCATGACACCACTGAGGTGTTCAGGCCTTCGCAGCTTCAGGGAACAGCACCACCGACGTAGCCGGAGGACTAGCCTGCCAGACCGCCTAGGGTGCGCCGTTTGCCTAATAGGTTTACCTTCTCGGAGCAGCCACCAAGACACACTCGGGGTAGGCGTGGTGCTTAGTATAGCATGCGGTTGTTATTATGGGGACGGACAATGTGTACCGCACCGTTTATTACTATATGTCGTACTATGTCATTATGCACTTGCTATAGCGATCATGGACTTGATAATATCTCTGCTTCTACGTATTGTTTTTTCTTCTACATCTACATTATGGAGCTATATGTTTTACTTAAAAATCTGACCATGTCTTATTCTGTGTAGCTAGATGGCTTCCTCCTCTACTAATCTTAGGGGGACGGAACACCCAGACTGGAGGAGAGATCCTTTTGCTTGTCTCATCCCTCTAGATGGCATACTTTAGGCAGTAAGAGCAAAGGTACAGAGAGGAAAGAAAACATGCTAGACGCAGTAGGGAAGAAAGACAACGAAGAAATCAGTAGGAACTAGTTATTGCCATTATGCTATTTGTAATATGTTGAACTAGTTATTGCGCCTAGTTTCTATTGGATTGCTTTCGAATAGTTCGGGTATTGTGCTATATGCATTAGAACCTCTTTATCTGCATGCTATTCACTATCTACTCACAGTTTGAGCTTACACTTCAATACCACATTTGACGAGCTTATTTGCAGATGTGTGATTGCCTGCGAAATAGATATTGCAATCTCGTTTCATTGGCTCTAGCGTCGACCCTAGTACCCCCGTAGCGTGCCAAAGTGATGAATACACAGTAATTAAAATAGTCTAAGCATCAACAACACCTAACAAAGTACACGACATAACACAGTACATTATAATGGCACATGCAAACGTGATTACGTACCTTTAGGGAAATGAAAATAGCTGAGACTTATCCAAACTGACTACTGAGTGTAGTGATGGTACTTTCTTTTCCTTATGGCGTCCGGTCCTGCTTCCTTAGCACGACGAGCCCTCTCATGTTTCCTCTCCCTATCAGCCTCACGCTCCTCTTTTACCTTGCGCTTCAGCTCCTCTCTCCTCTTCTCTTCTCCTCACGCTCACAGGCCCACTTGTATCGCATCTCAAAAAGCTCCCTGTTGAACTCCTTGTGTCTCATAAGATCTGCCCAGTCATCAGGGTGCACCTCCTTATCAATCCATTTGACAAAGTCACAGAGCGGAGGTAGCGACGGTGGAGGAGTTACCTACACGCAGAAACATTAATAGAGATATTATAAGTGATTTATTTGAGAACAAGATATAAATAAAGAAATAGTATAATTATTCATACCGATTTATTAGCATGTGGTGCACGCTTTGGCCTTGGCTTTGGCTTTTCAGGAGTGTAAGAGTAGTTGCCACACTCTTCCAATACCTCATCTCGTATGTGAGGTCATCCATACTTCTCATAAACTTGCATTTATCTCCACAAAAACACATAGGGGGTTCCACACCTTTCGGCGGATAGTGACGAGGATCGTAACCATACTCAGATTTGTCCTTTTGCATCATCTACGGTAAGAAAATAAAAATTAATATTTCCTACGTGACATATCTCTAAACTATGTTTAAAGTATATCTAAATTATCTCTAAAGTATCTCTAAATTATCTCTAAACTATATTTAAATTACTCTAAAAGTACCATCAAAATAATCCTACAGTACTATTAAACTACTCCTAAATTACTCCTAGTCTACTCCTAAATTACTCCTAATCTACTCCTCAATTACCCCTAATCTACTACTAAATTACTCTGAACTACCTACCCTATACCTACAACTAACTAAAGAAGAGAAGAGGAGGAGAGGACATACCTGGGAGAGCTGGGAGAGGAGGCCGAAGTCCTGCACGGGGTGGCTAGGAGGGGGGCTTCGGCCCCCTTATATAACCATTCTGTCGGTGGTTCATCCGCCGATCTGAACCGGCCTAGGTCGATAGATGAAGCACCGACAGCACCCGGATACCACCCGATCTAGGCCGATCGGTCTAGATCGGCAGATGGTATGCCGATCTAGGGTCAATCGGCCTAGATCGATACTTGGTGTACCGACAGAAAGCCATTTTTGTAATTTTTAAAATCCGGGTACCAAATTTGAAATTTATTTTAAAAAATATATTATTTTAAAAAAATTCTGCTCCTGCATGTGACGCGTGCAGTTCATCACCTCTCTCAAGGAAGCTACCTGCCATGAATGCATATATATCCTGCTATACACACATGCATAACGCACACTACTTCATGTCACGCCCCAACGTGACATATTTTCTCATATGCATAAACATCTCGCGTGATATTCTTGACCATTAGGACTTCAGTTCTTCTCTGAACTTAGTCTCGAAACCTCAGTTCCTCCTGAACCATAGTTCCAGTCCATCACCGACCATGTTCCGCCTTAAACAATACCTGCACATAAACAGCCACATGAAACCATGTATGAGCACAAGACCACGACTTGACCCAAGATTAGTCAACGCAATAATGCTAATCACTTTGCAAGCCAATTTCAATAAAAACTAATTTTTCATCACATGATTTCACAATCTTTCCCTTGATGACAACATTGGTAACACTATGTAGACATTGAATATTTGCATTTACTTCCATGAGTGCATATGAATAAAAAGATCAAAACAAAAAGATATCCATAATAAAAGATCCAGAAAGATAAAAAGTCTCCTCTTTCTTTAAAAAGAAGAACTCCATGTAAATGTGCGATGCGGAAAACTCTCCTCCTTTGACAATGAATTCATCAAGAACGCAAAAAGAAAGCATTTTTTAATTTATGTTTTATCATTTTTTATAATGAGCATCATAAATAATTCATATATGAGCAAATCTTATCCAATCCATGCTACAAAATATTTGCACCCTAATATCCATACAAATATAATGTAATCTACGCACAACTAGAAATCAAGTGCAATTAACAGTTTATAGCATGATATGGTCTCCCTTACTTAGCTTCCTCAAAACTTGAAAACATTGATTATTTTTTTAAAATTTATTTGTGCTTGAAAAGTTGATTTATTGGTAATGTCAACAGAATATAAATTGCAAGGAATTATATGCATTATCAGCCTTACTTTTCAACCAAGCCAAGCCTATATCCATTTTAGACAATCACAAACTTAAGGACAAGTTTCGGTCATACACAACTTCTTTCAAGTTCATATCAAAATGCAATGATAAGTGGTCTCGTTAAGAAGAAGTGCGATAATGCATACTTCCTTGATCTTTTCATTTATTGCTTTTGCATTTAACACTAATATTCATTCAACACTCTTAAGCAAGATTAATGCATACTTCCTTGATCTTTTCATTTATTGCTTTTGCATTTAACACTAATATTCATTCAACACTTTTAAGCAAGATCAAGGTAACCAACAAAGTGATAAAAAGTTGCAACTACTTTGTAGCATAATCATGGATTCAAATGTCATATATGTGTCATATATAATGCTCATTAGTTTTTCACATGTTTTTTGTTTTTTTTAAAAGAATCGCTAAAAATAGAATATTGTACAAAGAGTTAAAGCTCCGCCTCAAAACAACCCAATTGGATGAATAATCCCAAGTTCTCTCTAAAGATAAGCAAAACGAGAAGAATCCAAAAGTTTTGTGAAAATGTCAGCTTTAAAAACTTTCCCAAAGCGTGAAATCTTAAAAACAAAATCACCTGAAACATCTAACACTTTGCATTCATTTTTCTTAAAGCATACCTCAAGATCTTCATCAATCATTTATGAAACAGAAAGCAAGTTATATTTCAAGTTTTCAACTAAAGTCACATCCTTAAACATAAACTTGTTATTTACCTTTACTATACCTTTTGCCACAATAGACGTTGAAGAAACATCTCTAAAAGTAACACTTTCAGCTCAAGATGCATGTGTAAGGGAGGAGAACCAATTTTTATCATCGGATATGTGACGTGAGCTTCCGGAGTCAACTAACCATATGGTCTCCTTCCTTGCGCGTACAGCCTACATAGAGACAGAACATGCTGAGACCTCGGTACTGGGGTTAGCATTTAGGAATCCAATACTGACACACACGACGAAAGCCAGTAGACACAACACAAGCATTTTTGTGCAAAAAATCAGATTTAACGTTACTCATATCTCTTGTAGCAAAAGAGTATAGCTTACCAAAATTATACTTAGCTCTAAACCTTTCTTTCCTTTGTTGTTTAGCTAGTCTAAAACAAAATTCTACTCTATGTCCATCTCTACCACAGTAAGTACAAGTGTACTTAGCTTTATGTTTAACTTGAGAAGTTGAAGCTATATTTGCATTCATTATTTTAGTAGATGACATAATTCCAGCGGATCTAAATACCGTATTTTTAGGCTCATCACATGTTTCAAATTTTCTACTACCAAGAGATTTAACTACAATAGGAGCATGTGTCTTAGAGTGAGTATAAGGATCAAAACCTAACCTAGTTTTATGTTTCACAGAACTAGTCTTTTGTCCCAAATTTGATTCAAACTTTTAGTTCCTATCATTCCTTGTAAATATTCAATACGTTTAAAAAGAATGGAGCAATTATCACAAGAAGTTGGTTTATCAACTAAACATACATGATTCTCATTTTTCTCTTTTTTAGCTTTAAGTTGCTCTAAAGTAGAAGCATGCGCATCTCTTAGATAAGTAAATTCAGCATAAACTAAGTTACATGATTTGTAAGAATCATCAACTTGAATCAATGTTTTAAGTCTAGCAATTTCAGCATTTAAAGACTCAATTAATGTATCACGTTTCTTAATCATTTTATTTATTTTTTCTAATAAAGTACCAAGTTTTTCAACAGCACACGCTAAATCATCATAAGAAGGTTCTACCTCATTGTTGCTATTGCTATCAAGGTCATTGTTGTCGATGGAGCCTTTGGAACTTGCCATTAGACACAACCCAATCAAATTATGCTTCCTTTTTGGAGTTACATCATCGTCGCTGTCTGTATCCACATCACTCAAATTAACCTACTCAAGAGTGGAAAGAACACGATGCACTACCTTGCGGTTCAGATAGCCCTTCTTCTTATTGCTCTTAGATGTGTGCTTCTTTTTATCACCTTCAATCTCCTCTTTCTTCTTATCATCGTCCCTTGCAATCCTTGCTAGAAACTTTAGGCACTTGGGACGAATATGATTAAGTGAGACACACTCATAACATCTTTGAGGACCAGAATTCTCTTTTCTTTTTGATCTTATATTCTACGAAGCTTTAGTAAAGCCAGTAGAGAGAAGTGCCAAATCATCTTCTAGAAGTTGTTCTAGCTGTTCATCAGTTAGTGAAGACAAAGAAGACAAAGCATAGCTAGATGAAGAAGTATCATTGTACATGTTATGTTGAGAGACCAGAGCTATTGATTTGATTCCATGTTTTCTAGAAAGAACATCTAATTCATGAATTTTTAGTTTAGAATAAAACACATCTAATGTAAGTGTACTCACGACAGTTGATTCCTGAATAGAAGTAACTTTCATCTCCCACACAGACCTATCTAAAGCACCAAGTAATTGTCTAGCATTAGAAGCATCATATGCGTAACTTCAACAGCATGTAAGTTACTAAGAATCTTATTAAATCGTGCAAATAAGTCATCAATAGATTCACCAGGTTTCATCTCAAAGCGCATATACTCTTTCTTATATATATTTTGGCGTACCTCTTTCACCGTCTTTGAACCTTTATGATAATCACATAATGATTTCCATACCTCATATGCAGACTTGTGATAAAACACACGATTGAAATCGCTCCTTCCAAGACCTTGGATAATCAAATTTCTTGTCTGTTGTTCTCCACATTTGCTCGATTTGTCTCATTGAACTGATTAGGAACTTTAAAGGGTTCAATCACCTTCTCCCAAATCAGAGAGCCCTGTGCTTGAATATATGCTTCCATGTTTGCCTTTCAATACTGAAAATCAACACCATCAAAAACACAAGGTTTTGTAGAATACCTATCCATTGATATTTTTCTAAATACCGATTAGAATAAATTAGAAAAAGAACTTGCTCGGATACCACTTGTAGGATCGATTCACACTAAGATAGGGAATCAGAAGGGGGTGAATGATTGCGGAAGATAAAAAAATAAACGCTTACCTCTAATTACAAAACCTAAAATTAATCACGTTTTCAGTTCTGGACATAACTCTGTTTCGTCACTAACTGCGTTATATATTAAAATCCGTAACTCTGATCGACCTGAAACTTTGTCATAATAAAGTATATAACATTTGTGAACTAACCCAACTAGAATCACGTCGATCAGACTTCTGGATCAAAAAATATATATGAAACAATACCGCTTAACAGAATAGTGACGGAAATTGATTAAGCACTAATTAAACAATTAATGAAAAACCGTATGAAATTTACGGACTAAACTTTCTAGATCAGCACTACGGTGTCTTAGATAGATTTTAACCAAATCAAATATAATCTAAACATAGAACCAATGATTTAATCTAAAATCACAAGCAAGACATACAAATACCAATTAAACTAAAAAGAACGAGATTACCATACTTAATCATACAAAGATTTCACTTTATTTCCAAGATCAAGTGTACTGGATGCCTCTCAAAAATTCCCACAGAAATTCTCCATGAAGACACCAAAAACCTAGATTAAACTCTTAATCTCGTGGCTAATCTAATCTGCTAAAAACTGCTGAAAAAATAAAACAGCACTCCTATTTAGATTTTTTTAAATAATACATTTTTTATTTAAAATTTCAAATTTGGTACGCGGATTCCATAATTTGCAAAAATAGCCTTCTATCGGGTTATGGTCTACCGATCTAGGCCGATCGGCCCTAGATCGGCAGACCATCTGCCGATCTAGGCTGATCCGCCTAGATCGGTAGGTTCTGACTTCTGTCGGCCGATGAAGGGTCGATGTAGACCGATCAGCCTTAGATCCGCAGACCATTTGCCGATCTAGGCCGATCAGACTAGATCGGCATATGGTCTGTCGATCTAGGCCGATCGGCCTAGATCAGCATATCATCTGTCGACACAGCGCCTATACGACAAGCCGAGACTACGAAGGAGTACACGCGGAGGAAGGAAGAACATCGGCTAAAGGTGAAGCATGCTAGTTTAAGTTGAATGACAAATTCTCTAGGAATCCCCGAGTGAGAGCAACGACCTACATGCGCCTATGGTAGTCGTTGCATGCTAAGCACCTCGCTCGGAGGGGAATCAAGAGGAAGGAGAGAATTCGTGTGCCCTAACCTACATGACCACTTCGTGGTAAGGGATCACAACTAAATCACGGCTTATGATAGGCATTGTGTCGGTAGATAATATGTTGATCTAAGCTGATCGACCTAGATCGGTAGACCATATGTCGATCTAGACTGATCGGCCTAGATCGGCAGATGGTCTGTCGATCTAGGGCTGATCGGCCTGAATCGGCCCTTCATCGCCGACAGAAGCCAGAACCTACCAATCTAGCTGGATCGGTCTAGATCAACAGATGGTCTACTGATCTAGGGCCGATCGGTCTAGATCGGTAGACCATAGTCCGACATAGGGCTATTGTTATAAATTCTGAAATCTGCGTACCAGATTTGAAATCTGGAATAAAAAAATGTATTATTTTTTAAAAAAATTCCTCCTATTTATAGACTCCTAATGGACCATCAAGCCCAATTTAAAACGGTCCGGTCCAACCTGGACCGCACCTTCTTAGCCCACTGCCAAAAGCTTGGGCTGCGCGCGCTAATGCTGCATGCAGGCTGGCAGGCTGCAGCAACAAAAATTGCATGCGTGCTCCTGCATGTGACGCATGCAGTTCATCACCTCTCTCAAGAAAGCTAGCTGCCATGCATGTATATATATCCTGCTATACACACGCATAATGCACACTTCATGTCACGCCCCAACGTGACATATTTATCACACGTTATGAAAATACATTATAGCGTTGCAGTTGAATACACAGAGAAAGTAAAACTGACAACATGCATGCAACAAATTTCAACCGCGCGAGTCGACGTACGTCAGTTTGTGATGTGCCACTTCTCAAACTGACAGGAGCCCCAACCTCACATTCATGTTCTTATAGCAACCAAATGCATTATATGTAGTAGAAACTATGTATATGTTTTAGCAACGATTCTCAGTACGGCTTGTGCTTTAATATCATTAAGAAAAAATATCAACTTTCTATGGTTCCTTCAAACTTCTCAGGTGGGGAGTCATGTTTCTGGAAAAGCTTACACAAAGCAAAAGAGTGGACGAGGAGGGAGTGATGTGCCGTCAGGGGCGAAGCCAGGAATCGAACATGAGGGAGGCTAACTTACTAATATTGATAATAATAATAAATTTTATTATCAACTAAAGCATATATAATAATTGTACTAATATTGACGATAATAATTCTCTTCAGTACCATTAACTAGATCATATATAACGAATATAATAACATACGTTTTGCGATAAAAAACTAACATCTTCTATACTAATTAGCTCAATATAAGATAATGTAACATATGCTTGATAATAGAAAATAACTATATTTCTATTAACTTGAATTTAGATATACGAGAATCGACTAAATCATAAGGTTTAATAAGATTTAATAATATTATAGGAGTTGTTTGCCAATTCCTTTTCAATATAAACTATTATTAACACATTAACCTATGGTCAAAATAAAGTGGGTTTCTCAATTGGGATGCTCGCTGGAAACCTCCATGGGCTGAGCTCTCTATGAGTCCTTTACTCTTTTTACAATGTGTGAGACCCAGCCATAGCATATGATCTAGAACTAGAAAACGTTAGGGGGGCCAGCCCCCGCACGCCCCCCTTGTCTCTGCCCCTGTGTGCGGTGGTGTCAAGATGTGCCCCTAAAAGTAACCTACTACAAGCTGTTTGAAATATACTAAGATCCCTATGCTATGGTTGCAGATGTGATCAATGAGCATTCTGGAGCTAATTTGAATGAGCGTTCTGGAGCTAATTTGTTTAGAAAGTCTTTAGGAAAACGGGAGGTGGTACAATGGAACTCTCTGAGTGAGTTGATTGATAGGATCCAGCTAAATAATAATCAAGATGAAATGATATGGCTGATTGACAAAAAAAGATTTTTAACTAGATCCTTATACAGGATGATTACCTATAGGGGGAGTACTCATACTGGTAGTATGAGAATATGGAAGAGTGATATTCCTTTGAAAGTTAATATTTTCGTATGGTTGATGTTCACAGGGAGAATTCAAGTAGGGGAACAGTTATGCAAAATGAATTGAAAAGGGAATCCTCTCTGCAAGCTGTGTTCAGACCTAGAGACTACTGATCATTTGATATTTAGGTGTCCCCCTCAAAATTTGTTTGGTGCTTTATTAGGGATACCCTAAACTGGTCTTATGCCCCGCATAGTCGAACTTCCTTTCTAAGTCTCTTGGAAGGGTGCAGGAGTCCTAATCAGAAGAAAATAGTGATGGGTGTGATGGGAGCGAGTGCTTGGGTGATTTGGCTTTTAAGAAACAAACTTGTTTTTAAAAACTACATTTATTCTAATATTTTTTAGGTAATTCACAAACTGCTCCTGTTTCTCACCCAATGGTTACCGCTGGTCTCAGTGCGCATAAAAGAAGAAGCTACGAAGTGCTTGGGCTTGCTGTGTGCCAAGCTTCACCAGCTGATTCAGTCACAAGATGCAGCAAACGCCCCTGCCCAGCCATGGGGGGTGCAGATGATAACTGATGTTGTCTCTCACTTGGCCTTGCTGCGTTAGTGAAGTAAAGTGACAAGTGCTGGTGCCAATGGTTACTAAGTCTTTTGCGTCATAAGTCATAAATGGTTTAGTTTTGGGATCTGATGTTGCACTGGTTTAAGTGCCTTTTGCTTTTGGTTAATGTCTCTAGTAGAAGATATGTTGGTAGATGGGTGAATGTGGTGGCTGGGAGAGTTGTTTGAAGTAGTGTGCAATCTCCGGCCACAAAAAATAAAACCTGATGATTGCAGCTGGTAACCTTAGCATAATCGTTACCTTTTGATGCTTTCTAACAAAGTAGGCTAAAAGTTTAGCCTTTTCTAAAAAAAAGAATCATAATTGGTCTGTCCATCTTTCTAGGACGGTGACATGAAGGACCTCTCTTGAAACCACTATCATCATCCATTTACACCTTCTCCCTATATCTACTTGTTCAGTGAGGGTTACTGTCATGTTGGGATGTACCTACCAACGCCGACAGCGGGCTGCGCCGGCCTAGCTAGAGGGTGCGCTGGCCCAGCCTGGCGTGATCCAGGAAGCCCAAGACAATAAAAGGCAGATTATATCTCCTTCCTGATTTACAAGTTATTTCCTTAATTAGTGTTTTCTATTTGCTTATATCTCTTTCTTGATTTGTAAGATTATTTCTTCAAATAAGATTTCCTTTGTTAGTAGATGGTTTTCCCTAGAATATTATTGTTTCTAAAGATAGGGCAACCACTCCTCTATATATAGGGGCCAACAGATTGTAAACGAATCAATCAAGAAATAAAGCAGTTCTTTATCCCAAACTCTCCACTTCTCCTCCCTGTGCTGGCTCTTGCCTGCGCAGGCCCTCTCCTAGCTGTCACGGCGCTGGAGAAGTGAGGGACAGCACGTCCTCGCCCTCTCGTCTGCCACGGCTATGCCCTCTGCTCTCTCCCTCACGTTCCACTAGTCAAGTGCCGTGACAGTTACAAAAGGTGAAAATGATGTAATGAGCAACTGAATCCCTAGTTAGTATTGATGTTACACAAGGTGAAGTTGATTTAATGAGTAACCGAATCCCTAGTTAGTATTCACAAATCAAGAATTACCCTGCGCTAGCTCCTATCACAGATATGCTCAATCACCTTCACTTTCAGTATTCTTGCTATGCGGCTTTGTACAATTAACATAATAACTGAATTGTTCTGCTGTAAACCTCATCACGGTGACCGTTGTGGAGAGTATTTCTACACTAAATACACGCATTTATTTTACCAAGCACTACTCCGGCAATCAAGGGAGTGTAGACATTCTCTAATTTTACATACAACTTATTACAATTATAAATGAAATCGCTCTCGCATGCGAGCAAATTTATGTATATATCAGCTCCATACAGCAAACGAACCCGAAAGATGATAAACATCTCCTGCGTCTGCCAGCAATCCGTTGCAAACTAAAAAAACCCCTCACTGTTTTTCTGCTAAACTAAACACCAACAAAATCAGGTCCAGAAGCTATTCCAGGGAAGCCCTAACATTTTGAAATTAGAGGGGAAGGGGAAAACCCCACTAATCCTCCACAATTGACCTATCTAAAGCAAGCAAACAAATCTCCAAAGCAAAGTAAGCAACTGGAAAAGCTCTGCTAACTCTCATCACTGGCATCCATCGATTTCGATTTGCTTAAGCGACAACTGAGCAGAATTTTGGCAGCTCCTAGGCATAATCCTTACTCCCTCCGGTTTCACGAAGGAAGTCGTTTTGGACATCATTTCAAATACCAAGGAGCAATTAATTAATGTGTACTTTCCTTATTTGTCCCTATTAAATATAATATGGGAGTAAAGATAGCGTGAGAAACGAGAAGGAAGTAGTACTATACCTGGGGTATAGTCGTCTAAAATGCACAATAAAATACAAAACGACTTGTTTTATGTAACTCTTGATATAATCTAAAATGACTTCCTTTATGAAACTGGAGGGAGTACTCGTTAGCTCCAATCGAAGCTCAGAAGAACACGTACTTGCTAAGCACAAGGCGACCTCGACTCCTCGAGATCTCCTCTGTCCCAAGCTGCAATCGCAGCAGCGCAGGTCTTCTCCCTGCTGCTGCTGCTTCTTCTTCTGATGTTGCTTTGAGATGTTTATGAGGGAAGAGGGAAAAGGCCTCTTGCCGCATTTCATTGTGGACAAATAGATGAGGGCCCACCGGTTAGTGAAACTTGGCCCGAAGGGCCGGTCCACGCAGCGAGGTCTAGAAGGGTAGCGCGAGGATCGGGTGAGGTGATAACTGCGGGTAGCATGGCGTGTAGCGGCCTGATGAAATGTAGCACACGTGTCGCGTTCTTATGAGAGGAGTAAGATGGTGCTTGTGTGGGGACGCGCATGGGATCAAGGAAAGACGACTGATTTGTTTACCGGATTTCAGTTTAGGATTATAATAATCTAGCTTATTTTTATAAGATAAAATAAACATGCTAGCTTATTATAATTTAAAATACAGATTATAACAATTCAATAAGTTGGATTACTATAATCCCAAGCTGAAATAAATCAGACCTAAGTCGATGTGATGTGATCGACGATACAGAGAGACATCGGGCGCGTCAACGTCAGACGATCTAGTTCCGTCTAGGGGGCGTCGGGCTGGCCACCTGGCCTGGCCAGAGCAGCGCTAGAGCCTAGAGGCC
>KE373073.1:26750-39503 GCA_000418225.1 Zizania latifolia
GAACATGGAACTTCCTCAACCTGAAGATTGTGTTACCATGGCTTAATTCAATGATTTGAGGCAGAATATAGAAACAAGCATTTAAAATATTATGGCTCATCTTCAAGATCTTCGTCCTATTGATGAGAATGCAAGCATGCATGCTGATGAAATAGATGAAGAAGTTACTGCTCAAGATGCACATGAAGCTCAAGGGAGAAGAAATCGTGCTGCTGCTCATGCCATGAGGCCACCCAGCCTTGGTTATGGGAATAAAAGAAGATGTGCTGCTCAATTAAGAGGAAGAGGTCGCGGTCAAAGAAATAATGACCATGTTGATTCTGAAGATGAAGAAGATGATAATGATTATGTACCATATCTCTTTGGTCGTAATCGTAACCAAAGAAACAACGAAGAAGAGAGACTTGGTAAACTAAAATTCACTATGCCCAAGTTTGATGGTAGATCTGATCCTAAAGCTTATCTTACATGGGAATTGAAGGTTAACAAGAATTTTTGTATTCATAATTATTCTGAAGAAAAGAAGTTAGCAATGGCTTCTCTTGAGTTCGATGATTATGCTCTAATATGGTGGGAGCAATTGATGACTGACAGAGAAGATGCTGGTCAAGATAAAATTGCTACATGGGCTGAAATAAAATGAAAAATGAGAGCTAGATTTATTCCGAAGCACTATCGGCGTGATCTCTTTGATAGATTGCAGAATTTAAAGCAAGGAAATTGGTCCGTTGAGAATATTATAAGAAGATAGAGAAAGCTATGATTCAAGCTAATGTTTATGAATATGAAGAGTCATCTATTGCAACATTTATGTCTGGTTTGCACAAGAATATTCAAAGGATTATGGAATTTCAGCCGTACCATAATCTTATTCAGTTAGTGCATCAAGCAAGCAAAGCTGAACATCAATTACAGCAAGATGCTAAGCTGAAGAAGACAAGCTCTTTTGGTACACGGGTTATATCCAGCAGCAACAAGTTTACGCCAAGAGCAAATTTTACTTGAGTTACAAGTGTAAACTCAAGCGGAGGTTTTACGCTCGAATGCCTCTGGAGTTTCTAGTGGTAAAGAGGCTGCCAATTCAAATAGAAAGAATAAACCTGTAGCTTCATCAATAACTTCTATTGGTTCTACCTCTAGAAGTAGAGACATCCAATGTTTCAAGTGTGGAGGCCGTGGGCATATCATCAAAGAATGTCCAAACAATCGTACCATCATTGTAACTGAACAAGAAGAGTATGCATCTGCTAGTGAGGAGGAAGAGCAAGTTCCTGATTATAGATCAAATCAAGATAACACCGAAGAAGAGGACATAACTTATGAATTTGAACACGGTGCTGCTCTTGTGGTGACTCAAGTTCTGAGTGTGCAACTTAAAGAATCTAAAAATGGAAAACGCCATAATCATTTTTAGACCCGAGCAAAGGTGGAATGCAAGGTTTGCTAGGTAATTATTGATGGAGGTAGCTGCCACAATCTTGCAAGTAAGGAGATGTGTGACAAACTTGGTCTAAAATTGCTACGATATCCACATCCGTATCATGTTCAATGGCTAAATAATAATAGAGATATAAAGATTGGGCATCGAGTAAAAGTTCCTTTCAAGATTGGTGAATATGAAGACATGATTGAATGTGATGTTGTGCCCATGAAAGTGTATCACCTATTGCTAGGAAGACCATGGCAATTTTATCGATCCTCGCTGCATTGTGGTCGAACAAATCAATTCACAATCAAGTTAAAAGGGCAGAGTTTTGTGCTTAAGCCAATGACACCTCAACAAATAATGGCTGAACATATGCACAAGAGTTCTAAAATTAGGATAGAAAGCGAAAAAGAATGAGAGAAAAATAGAATGAGAGACATCCACAATTCAGAGAGCGAGAGCCATAAGCTAAACATGAGAGATAAAAAGAAAAGAAAGGGTGAGAACTTAGTTAGGTTAGCCACAAAATTAGAAATGAGAGATGTGAGGAATAACCTTACTCAAGTGCTCATTATACTCTTGTACAAGGAGGCATTGCTTTCGACTAATGACATAACATCTCTTCCTAGTGTTATTTCTCAACTTTTGCAGGAATATGAAGATGTTTTTCTAAATGAAACTCCTACTAGACTTCCTCCATTGCGTGGCATAGAACATCAAATTGATCTCATCCTAGGGGCTGCGCTACCCAATAGAGCACCATACCGCACCAACCCCAAAGAAACCAAGGAAATACAAAGACAAGTAGAAGAACTTCTAGACAAAGGGTATGTACGTGAAAGCTTAAGTCCTTGTGCTGTTCTTGTGATTTTAGTTCCAAAGAAAGATGGTTCTTAGAGAATATGTGTTGATTGTAGCGCCATTAACAATATTACTATGAGATATCGTCATCCTATTCCTTGGTTAGATGATATGCTTGATGAATTGAGTAGTTCTATAATATTCTCTAAGATTGATTTAAGAAGTGGATACCATCAAATAAGAATAAAATTTGGAGACGAATGGAAAATAGCTTTTAAAACAAAGTTTGGATTGTATGAATGGTTAGTTATGCCATTTGGTTTGACAAATGCTCCTAGTACATTCATGAGATTGATGAGCCATGTTTTGAGAACATTCATTGGAAAAGTTGTTGTTGTTTACTTCGATGACATCCTGATTTATAGCAAGTCCTTAAATGAACATGTTGATCACATTAGACAAGTTTTGAATGTGCTTAGAATGGAGAAATTGTTTGCTAACTTTGAGAAGTGCACATTTTGTATAGAGAAGGTTGTTTTTCTTAGATTTGTTGTTTCAGGACGGGGAATTGAAGTGGATGAGACAAAGGTAGAAGCAATCAAGAATTAGCCAACTCCCGTGAATGTGAGTCAAGTAAGAAGTTTTTATGGTCTTGCTGGATTTTATAGAAGATTTGTGTAAGATTTCAGCACCATAGCTGCTCCTTTGAATGAGCTAACAAAGAAATGAATTGTGTTTCAATGGGGAGAATTACAAGAAAATGCTTTTCAAAAGTTAAAGAAATGTTTAACTGAAGCATCCTTATTAGCTTTACCCGATTTCACAAAAACTTTTGAAATTGAATGTGATGCTAGAGGAATTGGCATAGGAGGAGTATTGATGCAAGATAAGAAACTAATAGCATATTTTAGTGAAAAATTAGGAGGAGCTCAATTGAATTATTCTGTTTATGACAAAGAATTGTATGCTTTGGCAAGAGTTCTTGAAACTTGGCAGCATTATTTATGGCAAAAATAATTTGTTATTCATTCTGACCATGAAGTGTTGAAGTATTTGAAATGTCAATCAAAGCTGAACCAAAGACATGCCAAGTGGGTGGAGTTCATAGAAACATTTTCATATGTTGTGAAGCACAAGAAATGTAAAGAAAATATTATTGCTGATGCTTTATCCCGTAAACATACCTTATTGAATCAACTTGAAGTTAATGTGTTGGGACTTAAAAGTATGAAAGAATTGTATCACGAGGACCATGAATTTTCAGAACCATATGAGAAATGTAAAGCTATAAAAGGCTGAAAACAATATTATGTGCATGATGGTTTCTTGTTTAGAGCTAATAAACTGTGTTCCAAATTGTTTGGTTAGACACTTGTTATTATAGGAAGCACATGCAGGTGGAATGATGGGTCATTTTGGATGAGAAAAGACCTATAAGTTGCTAGCTGATCACTTCTATTGGCCAAAGATGAGGAAGGATATAGAGAAGTTTGTGCAACGCTGCATCACTTGCCACAAAGCTAATTTAAAATTGAACCCTCATGGATTATATACTCCTCTACCTGTTCGTAGTGTTCCATGGAAAAATATTAGCATGGACATTGTTTTGGGTTTGCCTAGGACAAAGAGGAGGATGGATTCTATTTTTATTGTTGTTGATAGATTTTCAAATATGGCATATTTCATACCATATCATAAAAATGACGATGCTTCCCACGTAGCTACTTTGTTTTTTAGAGAAATTGTATGGCTGTATGGAATGTCGAGGACCATTGTCTCTGATCGTGATGTAAAATTCATGAGTTATTTTTGGAAGATATTATGGGCAAAGCTTGGTTCAAAGTTATTATTTTCTACTACTTGTCACCCACAAACAGATGGACAAACTGAATTTATCAATCGTACTCTATCAATGCTATTGAGAACAATGATCAAGAAGAACTTGAAGGAGTGATAAGATTGTTTACCACATGTGAAGTTTGCTTATAATAGGGCAGTACATTCTACCACTAATATGTGTCCCTTTGAAATTGTTTATGGATTTAAATCTATTGCACCAATAGATTTATTGTCTCTTCATTTGCAAGAAAGGATTAACATGGATGCCTTAAAACGTGCTGCATACTGAAGAAAATATATAAGAAAACAAGATAAGAAATAGAGATGAAAGCTTAGCACAAAGCCAAGAAGATGAACAAACATAGGAAGAAGAGTCGAGAACGACTCCTTTCAAGAGAGGGAGGATGATACGGATCAACCCAGTGAACCATTAATAGAAGAGCTTATAAACACACAAGAACAAGCTAAGAAGGAGCAAGAACTATTTACACCATTTTAAGAACTAATTATGTGGAGTCGAGTAAAGAAACTAGAACAAGAGGTGAACTTATTCTTAGCTAATACATATTTTAATATTAATGAGAATTTTATACTGCCTAAATGTTGTACTTTACTCTTGCTTAGGTTTATTGGTAAAGATGAGTCTTGTTGGATTTCAAATACAACAACTCACTTATCGCGAGCTCAAGAAAACGGTCCGATCGACTGTTACTTTTTTCTTCATGGTGTTACTTTATACGCTGGACCGATCGTCTATTAATTTTCATCATGGTGTTACTTTACATCATATGTAATGGTTCGATCGTCTGTTACTTTTCTCCATGGTGTTACTTTTCACCATATGTAACGGTCCGGTCGTCTGGTACTTTTCTTCCATGATTTTACACTCCGCTGTCTGCTGATAAATGTTTCAAGTTTCAAGAGATGGGTGATCTAACCCGTCACAATTCAATAGCCATAATGCATATGGTTGGAAAGATAATCAAGTCTAATTTCACCTCCAATAAACGGATTATCTTTTGGATTTCCCAATAAAAAGTTATGGTTGTTTTAGTGAAGATTGCACAGAAGCTAAAAAGCTGCACGAGACTGTTCGGGAATTCTTCCTAGAGACTTTTGAGCTGCCAATTTCTCAAGAAACTTAAGAGTCTTTTGATACCCAGATAGAAGGTTGTTCCTAGTATAAATACTCCTCATTGTCCTTGCAAGAGGAAAACTTTTGATAATGAAAAACAGAACCCCTTGTTTAGCTATGTGCTAACAAATTGAGAGTGAAATCTCTACTCCTTTGCTCTTGTGATTTTATTGTGGGATTACAGAAGCGGACGTTCGACGTCTTCTAATTGGTGCTCCTACTCCCTTTAAGGTTTCCTTGATTGATTGTAGGCTGTGTTGGTTGGTAACTTAAAGTGTGGTTGGATGAACCCTTGATTCAGGCTACCGTAATCGATACGGTGGTTGGCTTCGAGTACGATCATCAGGTTATGCTGTTATCTTGGCTGCTTACAGCTAGTTATCTTGGTCTCTTTGAGGCTAGTTATCAGTTCGTGATCCTACGCCATGAAGATCGGGACCACCCCCATACCAAGTGCACTTGGATTGGACGCGGTTAGTGGCACGAAAGGAAAGCATTCGGGAGTGAATGCAGGATGGTGTGCACTTGTGGTGAGTTTTTTTTCTTGAAGGTTAACATCTTGTCTGAATCGAGTTTATGGTGTTATATGACTAGCTTGCATGGCATCTATTAGTGCCTGTATTTAAGAAAGGTAGAAAATCATATGTTCTTTTTTTGTCTGTTCAATAATTCCACACAAAACTAAAGGAAAAGAAAATGTTGAGAGAAGAGCAACACAACCTTCTAGAATTTTCTTGTTTTTTTATACATTCATGAGTACAAATATTTGCATAGAAGAGTGTAGAATATTTTATATCATGGTAACTTGAAAATAATCCAAAAGCTAAATATTTTATAGCAAGTGTGTGGAAACTAAATCAAGACTCATATGTTACCATGTGTCAATCATCTAACGATATTATAAGCCTATAAATAGAGGCACTCTCTTCCTCATTGCCATTGATCTAAGGTATAAGGGCATGGTGAGTAGCATGGAGTGCTAGATCGAGGAGGGTGTAAGAGCTAGAGTAGTAGGCAATGGCGGAGCCAGGATTTGAATACGAGGAGGGCAATTTATAATATTGGCAATAATTTTTTTTACGCTATCAATAAGAGTATATATAATACTTATAGTAACATGTGTTTTACAATAAAAGTCAATATCTTCTGTAGTAATTAGTTCTAACACATAATAACAAGTCAATGTAGCATATGCTTGATAATAGAAAAAACTATATTTCTATTAACTTGAATTTAGATTTACGAGAACCAACTAGATCATAAGATTTAATAATATCAGAGGAGCTAATCTTCGTTTCTAATTCCTTTTCAATATAAATTATCATGTAACTTAGTAGAAAACTATCACCCATTTTATTGTGTAGGCGTGTCTTTACTAGCTTCATTGCCAAAAATGCCCTCTCAGTGGTAGCAGTTGACACTGAAAGAGTTATGTAAGACGCCTAGCGGAGAGAGCGGCCAAACTGTGTGACCGTCGCTCATCAAACGCTGGCACTGCATCGCAGTCAGGCACTAGCGTTGTAGCCTGATCCAATCACCGAACGCTAGATGCCTATATTCAAGTCGCGGTGCAGATTAGATGCTACTGGGATTAGAGAGGGTCTCGAGTGCTAAGTGCCTATTCGGAACATGCTCTTGTCAATGCAAGGACACGGGTGGTGGCGATGGTGTCCATGCATGTAGGGGATTCTTTCTTTAGCTTTGATTAAACTGTTCTGGGCTAAGGCGGTTTTTGTTCGTATCCGAACTGACCGGAACAATTCAAATTCAAACTTTGTTGTTGTTTTCTTAGTTTGGCCGAGATTTCACAAAACTACTCTGATTTTTGCCATTCCACTCACGGTTGAAACAATACACCTTAGACAAAATATAAACCCTAGAGTTAGCTATATGACTCCTACCATGCAGTAGTCACCAAAAGTTTAGCAAATAAATCGTTTTTAAGCTTTCGTGTGCTTTTTTCTGAAATATATTTTGGTCTTGAAGAAAACATTCATATCCGTAGTGTGTAAAGTCTGTATTATTATGTCATTCGCTTTTGCTACCACTACCATAAAAATAGTTTTTAGTGACGGAGCTTTACTGACGGATAAATGATGCGCGTCACTAATACACTTTTAGTAATGGATCGTTTTGGACGCGTCATTGATGTTACCTTATTAGTGACGGGTCGTAAT
The DNA here is from genome assembly GCA_000418225.1 of Zizania latifolia. Classification (NCBI taxonomy): domain Eukaryota; kingdom Viridiplantae; phylum Streptophyta; class Magnoliopsida; order Poales; family Poaceae; genus Zizania; species Zizania latifolia. Next base: position 34,129 of record KE373073.1, read on the forward strand.
ATGACCCATCACTAAAGCGGGGGCACCCTAATTAGTGATAAATTACATTACCACCCATCATTAATGAGTCGAAGCATTAGTAACGGACGGAAACTACCGCCCTTCACTACTGATCCAGTGACGGGCGAAAACTATCTTCCGTCACTGATGATGTTTATAAATTGGTAGGCGCCAACAGAATGCTTTTATATCATGTAGAACCCTAAACCGTAGTGGCCATGCCTTCTCCTCTGCCATCGTTCTGCCGTCGTGCTCCACGTGTTCCGCTGTCATTCTCCTCCGCCATCATGGCCTCCGTCCTGTCGCGGCCTCCTTCGTCGGTCTCCATCCCATTGCGGCCTCCTCCGCTGGTCTCCTCTTCTGTTGTTGACCCTTCTCGCCGCTGCCTTGTCTTGTGCATTTTCCTCCTAAGGTCCTCCTCAACCTCCTCCTACTCCTACTCCTCCTCCGTGGAGGCTAGGGTTTGTTGCTTTGTGAATATATATGTTGCTTAGTGAATATATTGTTTAGTGAATATGTTGCTTTGTAAATATGTTGCTTTGTAAATATATATGTTGCTTTATGAATATGTTGCTTTGTAAATATATATGTTGCTTTATGAATAGCTTAATAAAGAGAAGGCTATTAGTATGAGGGTTTGTTGCTTTGTGAATATGTTGCTTTGTGAATATATATATTGTTTTGTGAATATATATGTTGCTTTGTGAATATATATCTTTGTGAATAGCTCAATGAAGAGAAGGCTATTAGTATGAGAATGTATATCACACACAATATTCAGTTTTGTTTATTAGGGTTTACGCAAGTATTATTGTAATTTTTTTCATCATTGTCAAATATAACATGAATTAGGGACATGGCAAGCCTCCCAAGTAATTAATAGGGCACTCCCGTCGGATAACATGCTTCTAGTAATAGACGGATCCCTATGGTTCCAACTTATGTTCCTGACAGTTGTCTCATAAAGATCAATCATTACGTCTACGGCGGGCGTCAATAGGTTTATACATTGTATATTACATATTCTGTTTATGTGGTAATAAAACTAACAAACTGATGCGATATTATCTTACTATTGTAGTTTCTAACGAAAAACTTTGATGATATCAATAATATTCACGCTGGTGACATCCTTAAAATTTTAACAAAAGATGGGTGCACCAGTGAGGTTGAGGTTAGGAGCTATGGAGGTAGGGTATACCTCCACAAAGGGTGGCCCACGTTTAGTCAAAGAGCCGGTCTAATAGAAGGGGACTATATAGTATTAACAATGGGATATGTCCTATTGACTGTTATGGCCAAATTTTACACTAACTTTGGTGATGAGAAGACCGTAACAACCATAAAAGTGGAGGACAATGATAGCGGTATCTATAGTAAACTGACATTACTTATTAGATATGCATATTTTGTTTATGTACTTAAATTGGTTTTTTATAATATCAGGTGAGGGTCCTAGCAATGTTGCGAAGAAGAAGAAGAAGCAGATAGTCAGGGAGGTCGACACTGAATAAATAGACCAATTGATGAACATCTGTTATTTTGGCAATCTAACAGATGTAACTCTAGCAAGGAAGGTTCTCTTGCAAGACATCTCGACAGGTTTATCATCTGAGACTCGGTTATATGTCTGCACAATAAATAACTCGATCATCAATAAGAAGTCGGTGGTAAGCTATTTACACATGTCGGTGGTTAACTCGATCATCTATACACTTAGGCTTGTCTAACTAGCTTTGTTTAAATTTTATTATTATAGTACTTTTTAAGGCAGTACTGTGAGAAGTACATTACACCTTACCTACGTCAGCAGATCACCGAGATTCAAGTGGCAGTAGTAGGTACTAAGGCAATCCTACTTATGGTGCATAAATCCAAGGATGGACGGTGCTACCTAACTACTAGTTTTAGCCAATTTCTTCGAGATAACGCGTTAGAAGTTGGCATAGTATGTGCCTTTCATTTCAACATCAACAATGGTGTAATTGAGGCTGTCATGTATGTGGTGTAAACCTGAGGTATGATGTCTTCCTATCCATCTTCCTTTTTGCACTGATAACCACTGTGCATATTGTACTAATTTTTTTCTTCAGGGAGAAAGAGTACAGGGTGAACATAAAAGAAGCTACAAAACTAGACATGTATAGCCTTAAGCAATTTATGGTGGGTAGACAGAGAGAATCTTCGCAGAACACTATTCAAGCTCTTGATATCGCTCCTAGGGAATGCCCTAGTGGAAGTTAGAAGTTAGCTAGAAGTTAGTTGTTAGGGAATCCTATTATGGAACTTTGTTGTAGCCATGCAATTTCTTCGAGATAACGAGTTAGAAGTTAATATGTGTGATATTAATTTGGTTATGAATCTTTTATGATAAATTATCTGTGTTCTATGATGTGCTTTGGAATGTTAGATATGTTGGCTGCCAAATCCTGGCTTTGATTCAGGATGCTTCCTAAAAACAATTATTTTTTTCAAAATGACCATAATATTAGTGACAGGTAAAAATAATCACCGGTCACTAAAGTACACTTTAGTGAGGGGTGACATTACGATTCGTCACTAAAGGACCATAACAGGTAAGCCGATATGTCCCCCTTTAGTGACGGACGAATATTGCCACCTGCCACTAAAGGTTGACCCTTTACCCTTTAGTGACGGGTAAACACCCGTCACTAATGATATTACATCACTGACGTGATAAGAGTAACGGGAGACTTGTCCGTCACTAATAAAGGTTATTACCTGTCACTAATAGTGTTTTCTGTAGTAGTATACTCCACTGACACTTAACAGCCCTCTTGATTGCTTACATGGAGAGATGCTAATTCCTTTTCAATATAAACTATCATGTAACTCGCGTTCTACCTATGTAACACTGCTTTGCCTATGTCACTGCATGCAATGCGGGGGTGTTAGAAATCATTGGGGGCTAGGCCCTTGTGTGCCCTCATCTCTCCGCCCCTAGTAGTAGGATAGCCATAAAGAGTTATGTACTCTCTTATGTAATAATTGTGTTATTAATAAAGAGTATTTTTTAAACTATAGTCTCTTGATTTAGCATGAATACTTAGTGCATTTTTTAGTTGTGATTCATCTGAATATTGGTTTTGTCACCCGAAATCATGAGGGTTTGTGATTCATCTGGATATAGGCTCTACCACCTAGTTTAAAAGAGAAAGCTAGTCAAAAGATATGAATAACAATAAATGTGAAGTTGAGCGCCAAAGGATGAGGGACAATAAACAGAAAAAATGGGACAGTCGAGCTCCTCGAGGCAACAAAATTCTCTCGGCGATCCAGTCCCAATCTCCCTCACCGGCGGGCTCCCACATCCTTCATGGGCTGGTGTGCCCTCTCGGATGTCCTCAGCATCTGATATGAATCAGCCCAGTGAACCAATAACAAAAGATCTTATAAACACACAAGAACAAGCTATGAAGGAGCAAGAACTATTTATACCATTTCAAGGACCAATTACGCGGATTCGAGCAAAGAAACTAGAACAAGAGGTGAACTTGTTCTTAGCTGATACATATTTTAATATTAATGAGAATTTTATACTGCCTAAATATTGTACTTTGCTCATATTTAGGTTTATTGGTAAAGAGGAGTCTTGTTGAATCATGCTACGGAAAACAGTCCAATCGGGTGTTACTTTTCCTCCGTGGTGTTACTTTTTACACTGGTCCGATCGTCCATTACTTTTTCCTCCGTGGTGTTACTTTTTACACTGGTCCGATCATCCGCTACTTTTTCCTCCTCGTGTTACTTTATACACTGGTCCGATCGTCCGTTACTTTTTTCGTCCACGGTGTTACTTTTCACCTCTGTCTGTTGACAATGTTCTAACTTCCAAGAGATAGGTGATCCAACCTGTGATGATTCAATAGCCATAATGCATATGGTTGGAAAGATAAACAAGTCTAATTTCATCTCCAACAAACAAATCATCTTTTGGACTTCTCAATAAAAAGTTATAGCTATTTTAGTGAAGACTATATAGAAGCTGAACTGGCTGCGCTAGGCTGTTCGGGAACTCTTCCTGGAGACTTTTGAGCTGCCAACTTCTCTAGAAACTTAAGAGTCTGTTGATAGACAACTTCTCTAGAAACTTAAGAGTCTGTTGATAGACAGCTAGGAGCTGCCAACTCTTCATTGTCCTTGCAAGAACAGACCTTTGATAATGAAAAACAGAACCCCTTGTTTAGCAGTGTGCAAACAAATTGAGAGTGAAATCTCTACCCCTTTGCTCTTGTGATTTTCTTGTAGGATTATAGAAGCGGATGTTCGACGTCTCCTAATTGGTGCTCCTACTCCCTTCAAGGTTTTCTTGATTGATTGTAGGTTGTGTTGGTTGGTAACTTAGAGTGTGGTTGGACGAACCCTTGATTCAGGCTGCCATAATCGAGACGGTGGTTGGCTTCGAGTACGATCGTCAGGTTGCACTGTTATCTTGGCTGCTAGCAGCTAGTTATTTTGGTCTTTTTGAGGCTAGTTATCTGTTCGTGATCCTATGTCGTGAAGATCGGGACTATGCCCCGTACCATCTGGTATCAGAGCTTTCGTTGCTATGGTAGGATTCTTTACCCTTAGCTACATATATTTGTTTTCATCCTATCCAGAAAAAGCCTTCCAAAAATATTTCCATAGCCTCATATTTTGCATCTATTATTTTAGTTAGTTTGGGTAAGTTTCTGTCCATTAGAGTCTTTGTTTAGTTGCTGATCGAATTCCCCATCTATATCATTGCTGCTGATATATCATCTTGTTATTTTGTTGTCCCTGAAAATCGCCATACAAAAAAAATCGTATCATATCATTGCTGTTTGTTTTGTTCTACCTATTGTCCGTGCAAGTGTTATATCATTGTTAAGAAAAAGTATCAAAAAAGTCAGAAAAAGAGACAAAAAAGGATAAAAAAAGAAAGAAGAGAAATATATTTTGCGAAGTTGCTGAATCATTTATGCCAATTGCTCTCTGTTTGCACTCTATCAATTGTGCAGATTTTTATGTGCTTGCTAATCCATTGCTAGTGTGGAATTTAGTTGTTGGATCTCTAAAATTTTCTGTTCACACCATCTATATCTTAAGATCAGCACTAAGCATTGAACATCTAGTTTTGATTGTTACTTATCTTACAACAACTAGAATTCAGATTACATTTTATACATTTTTCCTACCAAGCTACACAAACAAGCCACCGTTACGTCATCCTTGTCTTGAGTTCGCTTAACCATCACATTTTTACCGCCACACATATTAACTTATAATCTGCGAGGAAAACATAAGAGCTTTCGTTGGTAAGAGAATGTGAGGTTGTGAGATACTCCACATATTGTCCTATCGTATATACCTTCTATTTTTATTGTTGTTAC
>KE373073.1:46720-66860 GCA_000418225.1 Zizania latifolia
GAGAGAGGTGGCTGGCCGGCCGGAGCTAGGGTTCGACTGGCTAGGGTTGGAGGGGAAAGGTGGAGAGAGGGAGGAAGGAGAGGTGGGAGGAAGAAGAAGACACCTCAATTTTCAGAAGTGATTTTCAATTGATTCAAAATCCTCAAAGTGATACAAGGATTAGGTCCCCTTATATAGCCCACATGGACCAAGGGAAAAGACCCTAATACCCCTTCAGGAATGTTCGATACAGACTCCGGCCCACAGGGCAAAAACGTAAAATTATAGACACAGATATTTATTCGGTGCTGAACTCTTCATAGCCGCTACGACACCGCTATCTTTAACGCCAAATTGCTTTTCCGTTAGGAGTTAACGGTTTTAAGCCGAAGCCATCAAAGCGCCCGTCGCCCTCGCACCGTGCACCCGGATTGTACCGACCCGACCCCGTGGCTCCTCAGCCCAGCAATCGGTCATCTGTGTACCTGAGTCACACCGGTCAACACCACGACGAGTCACGTTCCCTTGCCGCCTTTGCTCCATGTACCCGGATTGGACCACCAATATGTCGTGACTCCTCAGTCCGACGATCGTTCGTCCGTGTACCTGAGTCACATGGGCAACACCACGGCAAGTCACTGCCTCTCCTCAGAGGTCTTCATCTCCATCTTCATCTCATCTTCTCCTCATCTTCTTCTCATCTTCTTCTCATCTTCTCTTTTCCCGTTAACAATCACTTATCATCCCCATGATATTCACCATGGCTCCTCAGACACAAAGGTGGAAGCAATCAAGAATTAGCCAACTCTCATGAATGTAAGTAAGAAATTTTCATAGTCTTGCTGGATTTTATAGAAGATTTGTAAAAGATTTCAGCACCATAGCCGCTCCATTGAATGAGCTAACAAAGAAAGGTATTGTGTTTCAATGGGGAGAATCACATGAAAATGCTTTCCAAAAGTTAATGAAATGTTTAACTGAAGCACCTTTATTAGGTTTACCCGATTTCACTAAAACTTTTGAAATTAAATGTGATGCTAGTGAAATTGGCATAGGAGTATTAATGCAAGATAAGAAACCAATAGCATGTTTTAGTGGAAAATTGGAAGGTGCTTAAGTGAATTATTCTGTTTATGACATAGAATTGTATGCTTTGGTGAGAGTTCTTGAAACTTGGCAGCATTATTTATGGCCAAAAGAATTTGTTATTCATTCTGACCATGAAGCTTTGAAGTATTTGAAATATCAATCAAAGTTGAACCGAAGACATGCCAAGTGGGTGGAGTTCATAGAAACATTTCCATATGATCTGAAGCACAAGAAAGGTAAAGAAAATGTTGTTGCTGATGCTTTGTCCCGTAAACATACTTTATTGAATCAACTTGAGGTAAATGTTTTGGGATTTGAAAGTATGGAAAAATTGTATCATGATGATCATGAATTTTTAGAACCATATGAGAAATGTAAAGCAACAAAAGGTTGGAAAAATATTATGTGCATGATGGTTTCTTATTTAGAGCTAGCAAACTATGTGTTCTAAATTGTTCGGTTAGACTCTTGTTATTACAGGAAGCACATGCAGGTGGAATGATGAGTTATTTTTGGAAAACTTTATGGGCAAAGCTTGGTACAAAGTTACTATTTTCTACTACTTATCACCCACAAACAAATGGACAAACAGAAGTTGTCAATCGTACTAGCAATGCTATTGAGAACAAGGATCGAGAAGAATTTGAAGAAGTGGGAAGATTGTTTGCCACATGTGGAGTTTACTTATAATAGGGCAGTACATTATACCACTAATATGTGTCTCTTTGAAATTGTTTATGGATTTAAACCTATTGCACCAATAGATCTGTTGCCTCTTCCTTTGTAGGAAAGGATTAACATGGACACCTCAAAACATGCTACATATGTAAAGAAAATACATGAGAAAACAAGAGAAGAAATAGACAAGAAAGCTCAGCACAAAGCCAAGAAAATGAACAAACACAAGAAGGTTGTGTTTGAACCTGGAGATCTTGTTTGGATCCATTTGCGCAAAGAAAGATTTTCTGATAAGCGCAAGTCAAAGTTGATGCCCCGAGGAGATGGACCTTTTAAAGTGCTGGCAAAGATCAATGACAACGTATATAAGATTGATCTTCCAATAGAATATGGTGTAAGTAAATCATTTAATATTGCTGATCTTACTCCATTTCATGATTTTGATGATGTAGAGTCAAGGACGATTCCTTTTCAAGAGGGGGAGGATGATACGGATCAGCTCAGTGAACCAATAATAAAAGAGCTTATAAACACATAAGAACAAGCTATGAAGGAGCAAGAACTATTTACACCATTTCAAGGACCATTTACACGGAGTCGTGCAAAGAAACTAGAACAAGAGGTGAACTTATTCTTAGCTGATACATATTTTAATATTAATGAGAATTTTATACTGCCTAAATATTGTACTTTACTCATGTTTAGGTTTATTGGTAAAGAGGAGTCTTGTTGAATCATGCTAAGGAAAACGGTCCAGTCGGATGTTACTTTTTCCTCCGCGGTGTTACTTTTTACACTTGTCTGATCATTCGTTACTTTTTCCTCCGTGGTGTTACTTTTTACACTGGTATGATTGTCCCTTAATTTTTCCTCCTTGGTGTTACTTTATATACTGGTCCGATCGTCCGTTACTTTTTTCGTCCATGGTGTTACTTTTCACCTCTGTCTACTAACAATATTCTAACTTCCAAGAGATGGATGATCCAACCTGTGATGATTCAATAGCCATAATACATATGGTTGGAAAGATAATCAAGTCTATTTTCATCTCCAATAAACGGATCATCTTTTAGACTTCTCAATAAAAAGTTATGGCTATTTTAGTGAAGACTGTACAGAAGCTGAATTGGCTCCATGAGGCTGTTCGAGAATTCTTCCTGGACTTCAGGGAACTGTCGATGGCTATGGATTCCAAAGGGACACACTCCATCTAGCTATGGATTTGGCTACTCCATGTGCAAACTTCTCCGCTTGACGCCGAGGTTAGTCGATTCCCGTTCATTCGCAGAGGTAGTTTGTAGGGTTAGCATGGAGAGACAGTGGAATGAGAACCGTCTGGGGGTAAACGTCGATTGCCTGATCATCGAGAACAATGGGGGAGTAGTGATGACCGTGGTTTTGAAGATGGTGGATCTAGGTTTCAGAATTAAAGAATTTGGGATGGGAGAAAAGGGGATTTCCAGAAGCGCGAGGATCAACCCACTAAGTTCCACAGACCTAATGCACCAGGTGCAATGCTGCAGCACTGTGACCCAAATACCAACAGAGAAATTAGGGCTGAAGATCTAGTATGCTACAACTGTGGGTTATGAGGACACCATCAGGTGTAGTGCCAAAATCCAACACTATGTTACACCTGTAAGCAAGCGGGGCAGATTTTGATGAAATGTCTGTTGTTTGATGTTCATTAGGAGGACAGATATGTTGTGAATGTGGGTTTGGAGCTCTATGGCTTCGGTTTCCCTAGTCAAGGGTTTTACTTCTTGCAAACCGAGAAATACAGTCCACAGGGGTTGAAGATGTCGTGACGGGCTTACAGACTGTTGAAGAGGGTGCTTGTTCAGTGTCAAAAATTCTGTCAGAGCTCTGACACATGTTTGATCTAAACTAGGAGTGGAAGGTGAAACAAGTGTACCAGGATCAATTTCTGATCGAATTTCCTTCCAAAGAAACCAGAAGGGCATTGATAAGGTTTGGGAGTTTCTCCTTCAAGCAATTTAAGATCAGAGTGAATGTGGTTGATTCTGATAGAGCCCTTGATGCCTTTGGGGAACTAGCACAAATTTGGGTTAAGGTGATTGGAGTTCCTCCAATAGCTCATAATGAGAAAGATATCAAGAAACTTGCAGTGCTGGCTGGGAAGTTGTTGGAAATTAATACTCCGACCGTACCAACGATGGGTCCAGTGAGAATTAAAGTAGCTTGCCAAGATCCTGCAAAGGTTGAGGGGATTTCTGAAGTGTTTATTAATCATGTGGGATACAATATCACTTGGATCCCTGAGTTGGAGAATAAGAAGTCTTTTTATCCCAAACCGGATGGCTTGTCGGTCAAGAAGGATGACAAAATGGCATAGCATACTAAAGAAGAGGTCTTTACCAAAACAGATAAAAAAGATGCTAAAGATTCATCTACTTCAACTCATGGTGGTAAAGATGATCACAAAGCTAGTGAGCCAAAAGACAAGGGTGACAATCAAGGCTTTGATGAGGATTGTCCCTCAGATGACAATGGAAGGGTGAACATCCCTGAATTTGTGGAGTGACACCCTGAATTTTCAGAGTGATGACATGGATAAACTTTTGATGATATTGGAGAACGGGAACCACCTTGGGGAAGAGGGTAAAGCGGAAGTTGATGAGGGAGGCAAAGATGCTTACGGCAATGGCAAACAGTTAACTGCTGAGGATATGCATTTAGCTATTTTTCTGATGGAATTACATGATCAGCAACAGACGATTCTAGGTGGAACAGTGATTTAGAACTCCCCAATTTTGGGTGTTATCAAGACAAAGCTGTCTGATAACCTTGGTGAGGCTGGCACAAGATTCAACATGCAGAACATCCAAGATAAGAAGAAATTGAGGAAGAAGACCGAACCAGCTGTAGCTATTAGACAGAGTTCAAGAATTCGAAGGGATGGGGTTCCAATTCCTCTGAAAGCTCAACAGCATGTGGACCAGATGAATGACCTCTCAGGTTTGAGCCGATTCACTTCTTTCAATAAAGCAGATCTTAGTTGTCTTGCTAAAATTGCTTTAGATTCAGGTGTGCGTTTAGGAGATATTGTGATAGAAATTGAACAAAATATTTCTCTCTTAAAAGCCAAAGAATTGGCCCAAGCTTTGGTGTTGCTTACAAAAGAAAACTTGACTAAAAATTCTGAATCCATAGTGGTAGATATACCCATAACTAGCCTAACTGTAGGTGAGAAAGATGTTAGTGAGATAAACAAGGGGCTCCTCTTCACACCTACTTCAATGAAAATTCTCTTTTGAAATGTGAAAGGGCTTAGTAGTGTTGGGAGGAAGAAACATGTTGCTGAAATTGTGCAAAGACATAAAGTGGATTTTATTTGCATTCAAGAGACAATGAGGGAAAGTTTCAAGCAGAGGGAGTTGAATTTTTTGTGTGGGCAGAGGGACTTTTTTTGGTTAACAAAACCTGCTAGTGGACACTCAGGTGGTTTGCTGATGGGGTGTGATCAAGATATAATCAGGGGAGTTCTTTTTAAGCATGGTTGTAGAGTTGAAAGTCAGTAAACTTTATTGGGAGTTGATGAACATATATGGTTCTCATGATGATGCCAAGGAGAGATTCCTCAAAGAGCTTTTTGATAAGATGAATACTTAATTGTTGCCTGTGATCTTAGGGGAAGATTTCAACATGATCAGATATGCTGATGAAAAGTCCAAAGGGGGTGTGAACTTGAGATGGCCGTCTAAGTTTAATAGGTTTATTGATGAAGTAGAGTTGAGGTAGTTACATAAAGTTGGGGCCAAATTCATATGAACAAATAAACAGAAGGGTGCTAGTATCTAGTACTTGGGATATGATGTTTTCTCTGGCCATTATCTCTAATTTGACTCACATTGGCTCTGATTATTCACCTTTGGTGGTAGATGTGGATAGGAAAACAATAAACAACAACAAGATGTTTAGATTTGAAAATGCTTGGCTTCAAGAAGAGATGTTCAAACCATGGGTGCTATCCAAATGGCCTAGAAGAGTGAAACATCATGTATTAGACCACTGGCAGCTCTTGTGCAGATCCTTAAGAAAAAGTATGAGGGATGGGGTGCAAACATGGCCAGTAATATGGTTCACCAGAAGAGGGAGTTGATGGATACTATTCAAGAATTGGAGGAAAAAAGTGACATGAGTAATCTCAGTCCTAAAGAGTGGAAGAATTTATATAGAACAGAAAAGGATTTAATAGGGGTTTATTTTAAAGAAGCATGCTACTAGCAAACAAGAAGTGGCTAGAAATAAATTTTGTAGGGAGATGCTAATAGTGCTTATTTCCACGGCATAGCTTCAGAAAGAAAGAGGAAGGCTTCTATTTTAACATTGGATAATGAGAGGATGGGGATATCTGACAAGAAGGAGTTGCATAAGCACATATATGACTTACAAAAACCTCTTTGGGTCTGAAGACCCTCCTTCAATTCAGTTGAGATAGGAGATGTGGGCAAATCATTTGCATTTAACCAGTGAGGAAAGTGAAGAGCTGATTTCCCCATTTTTTGTTGAGGAATTAGATAAAGCTTTGAAGAGCATAAAGTCTAATACAACACTTGGCCCGGACGGTTTTACAGTTAACTTCTTCATATCCCTTTGCTATGAGATTAGACCGATTATGAAAGAAATGCTAGATCTATTGCTTTCGAGGGAGTTAAACTTAACTAGGCTAAACTGTGGTGTGATTACCTTAATCCCTAAGATTAAAGATGCTAATAATATCAAACATTTTTGCCCTATCTATTTGCTTAATGTCTGCTATAAGATCATAACAAAAGTTTTGACCTTTAGACTTACCAAAGTTGCTCATACTTTGATTGACCAATCCCAAGCTGCTTTTATACCTAGTAGAAATATCTTTGAAGGTGTAGTTTGTCTCCAAGAAATTGTTCATGAGTTGAAGAGGAAAAATATGAAAGGGGTGATCCTGAAGTTAGACTTTAAAAAAGCTTATGACAAAGTTCAGTGGGGGTATGTTTTTATATGAAGTTCTGTCTAGAAAAGGCTTTGATGATAAATGGGTTGGTTGGATGAAGAATGTGGTAGAAGGAGGAAGAGTTGCCATTAATATCAATGGAGAGATTGGGGGATTTTTTAGAACTTATAAGAGTGTCAGACAAGGGGATCCTCTCTCTCCCTTTTTATTTAATCTGGTAGAGGATGCATTGTCAGAAATCCTGATGAAAGCAAAAGAACATGGTCACCTAATAGGGCTAGTTCCACATTTAGTAAAGGGTGGCCTAACCCATCTGCAATATGCAGATGATACTTTCATGTTAGCTGAATGCTCTCATCAAAACTTGATGGTGCTGAAATTTCTCCTATACTGCTATGAAAACATGTTTAGTACAAGGATAAATTACCAAAAGAGTGAAGTGTTTGGAATTGGTCTAACTGAGGAAGAAGCAATGAAGGTTGCTGATTTGTTTAACTACAATTTGGGCACATGGCCAATCAAGTATCTGGGTTTGCCTGTAAGTAAGACTAAACTATCCAGTTCAGATTTCATAGGGATCGCCACTAAGGTTGAGAAGAGGTTGGCTAGCTAGAAGTGGTCATTTATCTTATGGGGAGAGAATGATACTCATTGATGCTTGTTTGAGCAGTGTCCCCATGCATGCCATGGGTTTCTGTCGGCTCCCTAAATAGATTCACAAGAAAATAGATAGGTTGAGGAGTAATTTCTTCTAGGAGGGAGTAGAAAATAAGAAGTTTCACATGGTGAATTAGAAGGCCTTGTGTGCCCCTAGAGATTATGGAGGTATGGATTTCCTAGACTCTAGGGCCTTCAACATAGCACTCCTTAGTAAATGGATTTATATGATGGAGTCTAGTCATACAGGCTTGTGCTTTGATATCATTAAGAAAAAATATCAGCTTTCCAGGGGGTTCCTTCAAACTTCTCAAGTAGGGGGTCATGTTTCTGGAAAAGCTTACACAAAGCAAAAGAGTGGATGAGGAGGGGGTGTGGTTTCAATGTGGGGGCTAGAGATCATGTGTCATTTTGGCATGATGTGTGGTGTCAAGATGTGTCCCTGAAAGTAACCTACTACAAGCTGTTTGAAATCTACCAAAATCCCTGTGTTATGGTTGCAGATGTGATCAATGAGTGTTCTGGAGCTAATTTGTTTAGAAGATCTTTAGGAGCAGGGAAGGTGGTACAATGGAACTCTCTGAGTGAGTTGATTGATAGGATCCAGCTGAATAACAATCAAGATGAAATGATATGGCCAATTGACAAAAAAGGATTTTCAACTAGATCCTTATACAGGATGATTACCTATAGGGAGAGTACATATACTGGCAGTATGAGAATATGGAAGAGTGAAATTCCTTTGAAAGTTAAGATTTTCATATGGTTGATGTTCAAAGGGAGAATTCAAGTAGGGGAACAGTTGTGCAAAATGAATTGGAAAGGGAATCCTCTCTGCAAGCTGTGTTCAGACCTAGAGACTACTGATCATTTGATATTTAGGTGTCCCCCCTCAAAATTCATTTGGTGCTTCATTAGGGATGCCCTAAACTGGCCTTAAGCATAGTCGAACTTCCTTTCTAAGTCTCTTGGAAGGGTGCAAGAGTCCTAATCAGAAGAAAAATAGTGATGGGTGTGATGGGAGCGAGTGCTTGGGCGATTTCGCTTTTAAGAAACGAACTTGTTTTTAAAAACTGCATTTATTTTAATATTTTCTAGGTAATTTACAAACTGCTTCTGTTTCTCACCCAGTGGTTTCCGCTGGTCTCAGTGCATAAAAGAAGAAGCTACAAAGTACTTGGGCTTACTGCATGCCAAGCTTCATCAACTGATTCAGTCGTAAGATGCAGCAAACGCCCCTGCCTAGCCATGAGGGGGGCGGATGATAACTGATGTTGTCTCTCACTTAGCCTTGCTGTGTCAGTGAAGTAAAGTGACAAGTTCTGGCGCCAATGGTTACTAAGTCTTTTGTGTCATAAATGGTTTAGTTCTGGGATCTGATGTTGCACTGGTTTAAGTGCCTTTCGCTTTTGGTTAATGTCTTCAGTAGAAGATATGTTGACAGATCGGTGGATGTGGTGGCTGGGAGAGTTGTTTGAAGTAGTGTGCAATCTCCAGCCACAAAAAATGAAACCTGATGACTGTAGCTGTTAACCCAGCATAACCGTTACCTTTTGATGCTTTCTAACAAAGCAGGGCTAAAAGTTTAGCCTTTCTCCAAAATACATGTTTAGTGAAAAAGTATTAGATCGGAACAATGATTAACACATTTTTCAACTTCAGCGATGACCATGCTGTATTAGAATGTGTTTGGTTCAAGAGAATGGTGGATTCTATTTTTTTAGAATGGTTATATTATTTTTTAGGATTGTTTGGTATGAGGATATATCTATCCTATTTTTGTTTAGTTTGATGATAAAAAGGAGATTTAATGATTTGACACTCAAAACATGTAGTTTTGATTTTTTTTGACATCTTGGGCCCACAATCATAGACTTATATGGTCTCATGTGTCATTCTCACAAGTGTCAATGTAGTCAAACAACCACTTGTTCTAATTGTCAAATTATTAAATATTTTGAGGATAAAATGGTTCGTCTTCCTTCACCTCCACCAACCACATCCCCTGTGTGCTCTACTACTCAACAACCACTGATGAGCTATGGCGAACACTTCCGATGAGCTCCCTGCTCCTTCACTCATCTCCCTCAGCTCCCCTCCCTCTCTCCATCTGTAGGTGTGGCCCTCTTACTTGCCATTGCCATCCAACCGGCTCGCCCTATTCGTCCCTGCACGTCCTATCTCCGGTGATCGATGAGAGACAACAGAGGAGGGAGGGGATCCTTGCCACCATTGCCTCCCACATCGTCGTGCCTCCCACGTGCTGACAGGAGATCCAAATGGGTCGCTGCGCACTTCGCTTTGTCATGCCACCATCGCTCCACCACCGCTCCACACTAGTGCGCCGCACGAGTGCTAGTGCATGCGCACCTGAACAAAATCAAGACATTTGGGTTCCATATTTTTTAGAACGAAGCAATCTTGAATCTTAGAGGAACTTTAGAAAATATTCCCTAAAGTGGGATGACTCCATCTCTCGCTCCCCAACAAACAGGGGAGCGAGATGGGGTGCCTTGTTTTCCAACCAAATAGATCCTTACATACTTGCTCTAGCTAGTAGCTGCAACCTTTTTCCCAAACAAGGTGGATCATATTTAAAGAAATTTGATTAAAATACTGATAGATAAATATACCGGTCAACACAGACAAAGAACCCCCATATCTTCAAATGCCATAATAGATGCAAGTAGATGAGTGTAATCACCATACTAGCCAACTCTAGCACACACAATAGTTTTGAACAAGCATCGACCATCATGTTTGGTCCTTTAGTAGATCAGCAATCTAGTGTCTGATGGAAATATACCCAAGAGAATTCTAGGGAAACCGGAAGTTCTGGCCTGAGGCCGGAAGTTCTGGGTTCTGGAGCATCCAGAAGTTTCGGTTAGACCGAAAGTTTTGGGCCAGCCCTAGTTTTGGTTTCTGGAGGAGCCAGAAGTTCCGGTTATACCGAAAGTTCTGGGCCTGCCTGAAAGTGAAATCTGGATGAGCCGGAAGTTCCGGTTAGGACCGGAAGTTCCGGATCGAAATAAATTCGATACAGAAGGTTATTTTCGGAAGTTCCAGTTAGGACCAAAAGTTCCGGGTCTAGATGAATAGATTAGATCTGTTGGGCTTTAATTCTGATTAAAGGCCTATGAGAGGGCACTATAAAAGGAGAGGAGGGGCTATCACGAAAAGGCTACTGTTGCTCCTAGTTGAGAACCTTAGCCGCCACCTCACCTCTCTCCTCAATTGCAAGGGTTGTGATCGATCTCCTGGATCTCGCGAGTGGTGCTAGCATGCCGACGTGAGGTGATCTGGTCCTCGGACATGTGGATACCGTAGAGACACTACTCCAACAGTGGTGCTCATCTTCTTCGCGTGGAGTTCACCGGATCGTAGGATTGCGTCGTCTTCATCGCCGGATCGCCGACGAACGAACAGAGCTGGGAGGAGTAGCTCGAGGACGCGCTTCATCGACTCTACTTCCGCTGCCCGAGCGCGTCTCGTGGCTTGAGATAATGATCCATGATCCCATTACACGCATGGTTCCTAGGCTAACGGAGTAAATTTTTAAAATTAAGCGCTAGCGTAGCCTCCCCATAACCCAACAGTGGTATCAGAGCATACATGCATAGTGTTTGATCTGGATCGATCATATATCGGTGATATGTGATGGAAATAGATTGGATCTATTGTTTTTATCGTTAGATTTTTGGAAGTTCCGAGTGTGATCCGGAAGTTCTAGGCCGAAATAATTTTTGACACAGAATATTATTTTCGGAAGTTCTGGTTGGACCGGAAGTTTCGGGTCCAGAAGTTCCGGTTGAACCGGAAGTTCCGGACAGAAATAAATTCTAAGTAAGAAGGTTATTTTTGGAAGTTTCGGGTATGACCTAGAAGTTCTGGGCCTAAATAAATTCGAGTCAGAAGAGTGATTTCGGAAGTTCCGGCCCTGAGTCGAAAGTTCTGGGCCCTTCGACCGGAAGTTCCGGGCATCTGAGCCAGAAGTTCCAGGCTTGGTTCAGTCACGTCTAGATTTCGCCTGACTCGTTTTTGCAGGGAATGTTGTGACTGGTATGGCCTTGCAAATGTATAAGATACATAAATGTAATAACATGGCCTGCATGTCATGGTTAATTACAGCCCAAGGCTGTTCAAATATTGTACGACCTACGCGTCGATATGTGATGCTTCTACTCATTTAATTAGTATAGTGCTATTAGATGTAATAGGCTGATACAAGTTCATGGAGGCCTGAAGCGTGATGACCCGAAGGACAGGAACCATGGAGATAGAGATCACCATGCGAACGGGTCATACTATGTCACAGTTAATATGATTGTCTGTGATGTTTACTTATGTTTCTATCATACTATTCTTTCATGTTCCGTGTGCGGTATGCATCGTTACCATGTTAGAATAGTTTCCCTCAGAAAATTAAGTATTGATGCTCTTTTCAATAGCTGCACCTGCCAAGGTTCTCGATCATCGATAGTGGGTCTGCCAAAGCAGGGTGCCGTATTTTATCTTGACCAATTAGGGTGGATGTCGGATAATCACATGTATAGTATTGGTTTGCTTAACAAAGCTATCAAAACGGTTTTGGGCTTTGGGGTATGGAGTTAGGAGTCGGGCATTGGATGCTACCCTAACGAACAAGAGTCACATAGAGATGTGATTAGCAAAGTGTTGCTTACCTATATCACTAATCTTCTAGCAGTGATGCCAAAGCTCACTAGGAGTTAGATGAATATGGATCTTGTCCCACAATGTGTCGTTATAGGGAAAGCGATCATTGTACATATTGTGGTATATCTTTTATTTGATAGAAGATTAACATAGCATAGTGCTGAACCTTGCATTTTGTTGTAGATCATGGCACCTACTGCAAAGAACACTTCTGTTTTTTATCTGCGATCTATCCTTGAAAGAGAGAAATTGTCTAGATGTTTCTATGCTCTAAGTGTTACGAGCAGATATCAGTCAAACCCGGGTGAAAGTCACTAGGCGGTAGTAAAGAGTATCCAGTCACCGGTGCTAATCAAGTTTCACTAAAGGACAAGAGTAGAAAACCAGTGGTGTGTTTCAACTGCTACAAGCCTGGTTACTATTCTGATAGGTGCCTAGAGGCCAAGCATCAGAACAGGACTGCAACAGCCCCAGCTCAAGTTCCTACCAGACAAGTCAAAGCCAAAGTGAACCATGTGATAGCAGAAGAGGCTCAAGCTACCCTTGATGTGGTATTGGGTACATTTTCTGTTAACTCAATACTTGCAACGGTACTATTTGATTCTGGTGCAACTTATTCTTTCATATCAAAAAGTTTTGTGGAAAAATATGGAATAGATGTAGATTTTCTCCCCCATTCGTTAGTAATCTATACTCTTGGTCACTAGATGTTTACTTCTCTTTTTAGTCCTCTGGTAACCATTGAGATCCTTGATATCCGTTTCCTAGCCAACCTCATCTTGATAGAATCCAATAACCAAGATGTCATTTTGGGAATGGATTGGTTAGTGAAGCATGATGGTGAGATTAAGTGTGCGACTAGGGAAGTCACTATAACCAATCACCTTGGTCAAACCATCACTTTCTACAATCCAAACCCGTCTGATTTGAAGATGATGCTGAATGAAGTCAAGATTGAAGAAATACCCATGGTACAATAGTATCCTGATGTCTTTCTAGAACAGTTGCCGGGTATGCCACCTAAAAGAGATATTGAGTTCAGAATAGATCTAGTTCCTGGTATAGCACCAATCTATAAGAGACCATATCGGATGGCCCCAAATGAGTTAGCTGAAGTAAAGAAGCAAGTAGAGGAATTGTTAGAGAAAGGATACATTTGACCAAGTACTTCTCCTTAGGGAGCGCCAGTTGTCCTCATCGAGCAGAAGGACAAGTCTAAGAGAATGTGTGTAGATTATAGAGCTTTGAATGAAGTCACCATCAAGAATAAGTATCCCCTCCCTCGCATTGATGATTTGTTTGATCAGTTGCAAGGAGCCTCAGTTTTCTCCAAGATAGATATTCGGTCAGGGTACCATCAGTTGAGAATTCAAGAGGAAGATATCCCCAAGATAGCTTTCACAACCCGTTATGGATTGTTTAAGTATTTGGTAATGTCATTTGGGTTGACCAATGCCCCCGCTTTCTTCATGAACCTGATGAACAGTGTGTTTATAGAGTATTTGGATAAGTTTGTGGTGGTGTTCATTGATGACATTCTTCTATATTCTAAGACGGAGGAAGATCATGCAGCGCATTTACACCTGGCACTGCAGAAATTGAGGGAGCATTAGTTGTATGCTAAGCTAAGTAAATGTGAGTTTTGGTTGCAGGAAGTATTGGGTCACATTATCACTTCTATAGGAGTTGCCGTTGATCCAAGCACAGTCGAAGCAATTACTGATTGGGTGCAACCCCAGAATTCTACTAAAATAAGGAGTTTTCTTGGACTTGTAGGTTATTACCGTTGGTTCATTGAGAATTTCTCTAAGATAGCCAAGCCTATGATTAAGTTGCTGCAAAAGAATGAGATATTTGTCTGGACACCTGAATGTGAGAAAAGTTTCATAGAGTTGAAAAAGCGATTAGTGTCAGCCCCAGTGCTAATTCTACTAGATCGTAAAGGAGATTTCCAAGTATATTGTGATGCATCTCATCAAGGTTTAGGATGTGTGTTGATGCAAGAAGAAAAAGTAGTAGCTTATGTTTCTCGGCAGCTAAGACCCCATGAGTTAAATTATCTGACCCATGCACTACCACAGAAACGGTCTTTAGTGACGGAGCTTTACTGATGGATCAATGACGCGCGTCAGTAATATATTTGTAATAACGGACTATTTTACACGCATTAGTAATATTATATTATTAGTGACGGATCGTAGTCTCACCCGTCACTAAAGATGAGGCATCTCCATTAGTGACGGGCCGTGACCCGTCACTAAAGGTCACACCCTATAATGATGGGTTATGCTGCCACCCGTCACTAAAGAGGGGCACCTCCATTAGTGACGGGTGTCGGTACCACCCATCACTATAGGGTGTAACCTTTAGTGACACGTGTTATTTTACCTGCATCACTAAAGTGCCCGCAACTCTAAGGCCATCGTTATGACGTCTTTTTAGGTATAACCGTCACTGATGACAAGTATTTAAGGACCTCAGATTTACCGAGCTCTACACTTATTGCTCCCAGCCGCCACCGACTTCACCCTTGTCCCATAACTACCGACCGGCCACAGTTAAGTCTCTAGCTACTGGCTGGCCGACCTAGGATGGCGACCAACAGTGTTATGTGCTTCGGTGCACCGCCCCGCACCGCCGCTAGCACCAACGTCCGACCGAAGGTATATTATTTCTCCAATATTAATACACCATCGTATTTTTGTAATATATATATATATATGTTGAGCAAAGTGAAATAATTAGTGAATTAACAACTAATGGATCTTTTATTTGTTAGTTATGAATTAATTTTGTTATAAATTTTTATATGAGTAATTATTAGAGTCACGCAATCGATTACGTCTTCTCCTGTTCGGGAGTGTTGGATTATAAATATGACCAGACAACTGGTCATATTTATAGGAAGAAGCTCCCGAATTGTCCATGTACTTTGGACAGTCCAGGGATATGCGGCCCGCGTAGCTAGACCACGTGGTCTCGTACGGTTCTAGAGAGAGTATCGGTGGTGTCTCCCTATTGTTCTCCGGATACACAACCCTCTCGACCCCAAGTCGAGACATGTATTTGGAGAACAGCGAGGAGATGCTACCAAAATTCTCTCTAGAACCGTATGGTATCACGGGGTCCAGCTACGTGGGCCGCACATCCCCGGATGGGATTTATGACCTATCCTTGTCAATTAGTGCCCAAAGCATGCTTTAATTGCCGCAAGTCATAAACTTAGATATATACGATATGATGGTTGTTTTTTGATAATTTTGTAGATGCCAACAACAAGGAGCTGGATGTATCTTGATTGTCGTACTTGTAATAAATACTTGAGTGAGTTGAAGTCTATTATGAGTACTGCTAGAGCAGACATAGAAGCTAATGAAAAGACTGTAATGTGGTGTCCATGCTATGACTATAAGAATGAGAATAAGTTTCCAAATTCAGAATATGTGTATGATCATTTGCTAAGACATGGATTCAAGAAAGGATATCATATATGAAACAAGCATGACGAAGAAGGAGAAAACGATGGCGAAGTAGATCAGATTGCTAGTAAAGATGACGATGGGGCCAGTGATATAGATTATATGAGCGACAATGATATTTTAGGAATTAATAAAGATAAATATACTGATATAGTGGACGATGTTGATCAGATGGTGCGTGATGTGGAGGAACAAGTTGCATATTCTAAAGGAGAGTTTGCCTAATTCCACAATCTTGTCCGAGACTAAAAAACACCGATCTATCCTAGCTACAAAGAGAAGCACATGGTCTTATACACTGTCCTGACATTGCTGCAAATGAAGGTGACATACGAATGGTCTAATGTGAGTTTTAAAGTATTACTGAATTTGCTAAGGGACTTGGTGCCAGAAGAGAATAAGGTGTCTATCACCGTGTACGGTGCTAAGAACATCGTATGTCCTCTAGGATTGGACATAGAGAAAATATATGCATGTAGGAATGATTGTGTTCTGTTTTATTGAGAGTATGTAGACCTTGATAGATGTCTAACATGTGGAACACATCGATTCAAGAATAGAAAAGACGATGATGAACTGGACGATGGGTGCAAGAGAAGGAAAGTTTCGAGGAAGGTGATATGGTATTTCCCTGTAATCCCCCGTCTGAAGCGGATGTTTGCAAATGCCAATAATCCTAAATGACTGAGGTGGCACAAAGAGGATCGTAAGAATGACTCGATGATACGACACCCAGCAGATTCTGCTCAGTGGAGAACAATTAACGCCACATTTCGATAGTTTGCTAACGATTGTAGGAATATTAGATTTGCCATGAGTACGGATGTCACGAAACTCTTTGGTAACATGAGCAGTGCACACATTATGTGGCCAGTGTTACTATCTATATACAACCTTTCACCTTGGCTTTGTAAGAAGCGTAAATATATCATATTGTCGATCTTCATCTTTGGTTCTAAATAACCTGGCAATGACATCGACATGTACCTCAGACCCTTGGTGGATGATCTGAAAACTTTATGGCACGTAGGTGTTGAGGTTTGGGACGAGTACATTCGGGAGTACTTTCAGCTACACGCCATGTTGTTTGTCATAATAAATGACCTGTCGTTTCATTGTAACTTATCTGGACAAAGCAAAAGGAAAGGTGAATCTTGCCCCTAGTGTTTGGAGGAAACATCGAGCACATGGTTGAAGCATTCTAAGAAAACGGTATACATGCGTCATCGATGTTTTCTTCTAATGAAACACCCATACAGAAGAATGAAGCTACAGTTAGATGGCACCATAGAGAAAGAAGAACCTCCTAGATATTTCAGAGGTGTAGAGGTATATAACCAGGTAAAGGGCATAAATGTTTTACTCAGCAAGCGAAAACGTCCTTCCAATAGTTATGATGGAATGTGAAACAGGAAGTCAATTTTGTGGGAGCTTGAATATTGGAAATACCTAGATGTTCCCCATTCCATCGATACAATGCATGTCGAGAAAAATGTGTGTGACAGTCTCCTCGAAATAATGCTAAATATGCTAGGTAAAACAAAAGATCATGAGAATGCTAGAACGGATCTTGAGGAATTGGGTTTACGACCAGAGCTACATTCACAGCAGACAGATAGAGGAAAGTTCTTGCCTCCATCTTACATTACCCTTTCTAGGAAGGGGAGAAAGGAGTTTTCTGAATTCTTGCATAGCATTAAAGTTCCATCAGGTTACTCGTCGAATACCAGTAAACTTGTCAACCTAAAAGAGCTTAAGATGGTTGGTGGAATGAAGACTCATGATTGCCATGTGATGCTGACTCAGATGATTGCTATCGGAATGAGAAATATGTTACCTGTGGGGGTAAGAGAGGCTATAATGAGTCTGTGTTTTTTCTTCAATGCAATTAGACAAAAAGTACTTGACCAACAGCGCTAGAAGAACTAGAAAAAAAATAATTCTTCACTCTCTCTTCTTGAGATGTACTATCCTCCATCATTCTTTGATATTATGGAACATCTCACCTCATATCTCGTTAAAGAAATTTTCTTTCTTGGGCCTATTTTCTTGCATCAGATGTACCCGTACGAGAGATACATGGGTGTTCTAAAGAAATATGTTAGGAATCGTTTTTCACCCGAGGGTTGCATCGCACAGGGTTACTCTAGTGAGGAGGTAGTAGAGTAGTGTGTCGAGTACACAGACTTGGATAACCCAATTGGTGTGCCTCACTCTCGCCATGAGGGTAGACTAGCAGGTCAAGGAATCCTAGACAAACAAACACTCACTCCTCCTCCAAAGGCATATGATCAAGCTCATTTCCTCGTGTTACAACAATCGAGCGAGGTGTCACCATACATCATTGAGCACAATAACATGCTTTCTGCAGAAAACTCATCTCGTACCGAAGCTTGGATCGCAAAACAACACATGAAAAGGTTAAACATCTGGTTTCGAGATCAGATCGCACGATCAAAAATCCCAGTAAGCGAATCGATCAGGCAGCTAGCAGTGGGCCCTATATACACTGTTACAACATATCAAGGTTATCATATAAACGGTTATACATTCTACACAGTTGATCAAGATAGCAAGAGCACAAATCAGAATAGTGGTGCTCGTATAGATGCATATGATAACAACAATGTAAAGTGCACATATTATGGTCAGATAGAGGAGATTTAGGAACTTGACTACCTAGGGTTCAAGGTACCTCTATTTCGATGCCGCTGGATCAATAGAACAAAAGGCATTACAGTCGACAAGTACGGATTTACTAGTGTCAATCTAACTCAGGTCGGCTATAAAGATGATCCTTTCATGCTCGCTAAACAAGTTGCTCAAGTATTTTATGTGCCTGATACGACAAATAAGAAGCTTCATGTTGTCCTAGCTAGAAAAAGATAGATTGTGGGTGTTGAAAATGTTGTTGATGAGGACGAGTACAATTAGTTTGATGAGATACCTCTTTTTCGCCATCTCAATTATGCCACAGGTTAAACCATATGAGAAGACTCCGTACATGTGCTCCGACCATTCTGAAGGATTGTACGTTAAGAAAGTAAGAAAATAGAAGGTGTAAAGGTTAAATTATATATATACAAGTGTTGTGTTGCGATGATCACTATTCATTATAATTTCATACACGTTTGTCTTATACTGAGTTGTGTAATATATGTGGAATAGAAGTTGAAATAATAAGATGTGGGTGATTTATACAAGTTATACTGATTTGGGTATGTAATATATGTGCAATGGAATTTTGTTGCAAGTCATATCTGTGATAATAAGTTGAAATCTGGACAAGTGTTTTGTCAAATTATCAGTGACGGACGGCACGCAATACCCGTCACTGCTGATAAGTCATTAGTGATGGGCAACAAGTGAGGAGCCATGGTAAAGACTATGGACCTCATGGCTCTGAGATGATGAGTGATTGCAACAGTGGCGGATCGAAGCCCTCCGAAGGGAGGCAAGGTGAAGTCCTCCGAAGGGAGGCAAGGTGAAGCCCTCTGAAGGGAGGCACTTCGAAGTGGAGCTCTCCGAAGGGATGGACTTCGAAGGGATGATGACTTGCCGTGGCGTTGGCCATGTGTGACTCAGGTAAACGGATGGACGGTCATCGGGCTGAAGGAGCTACGGGATCGTGGTGGTCCAATCCGGGTACATGGCGCAAGGGCGGCAAGTGCTTTGACGGCTTCGGCTCAAAACCGTCAACCTCACGAAGCTCTGTTGAAGTACACATTGCATCGAATAAAATGTTAAAGTATAATTTCCTTTTCTGCCCTTTGGCGCTGGGTCTGAAACTTGTAAACTCTAGGGGTAGTTCGGGCTTTTGTTCGGCCTGCCTGGCCTATATAAGAGTAGGTGGGATACTCTCTAGGGGTGTGCGCTTCACAGGAGTTCTCTTCAGAACCTTCTGTTCCAGCCGCCACTGCTCCTAAGATACAGAGTCCACAATCAGAGAGAGAGCTGTGTTCTTTTGTATTCAGTTCTTGTAATAAAATCAATGCTTTTTCTTTGCTGATTTTTGTGCTAGATCTGTACTCTATCCCTCGCCTCTGCTACTGGTTATCTTTGAGCAGATTTGTTTTGAGTTCAAGTTGTTCATTTTTGCCATGAATGAACTTGGTTCTTGATATGCTTTCGAATTGCTTTGTAGTGGATGTTCCATTCTTGCCAAGTGCAAAGCTGTAGGAATTCACGAGCAAGATCAACCAAAGCTCTCTATTCTTGTGAAGCTTTTATTTCTGCCATGATCATTTGACTCAAAGTGCTCCTTATTGGCTCTGCTGTGGAAAACGCTTTACTGCCTTGTGCGGACCCCCCAAAAGTTCACAAGCTGAGATCTAATGGGAGTCACTTGTGTTGTTGTGATTGTGTTGAAGTCTTAGTGGCCATCGGAGCCATTTAGCAAGAACGAAGGCGTTCTGAAATATTCATGAAAAGGCATCTGATTGAAGCCATTTTTCTGTTGTAAGTTTTACTATCAGAGTATCTTTGACTTGCTTTGTAGAGGATATCTTCGATAATCTCGTATCGATCATCGGCTATCAAGTGCCGAGTGCCGACCATTGGCTATCGGCTGCCAAGTGCCGATCATCGGCTATCGAGTGCAAGCTATCGGCTGTCGAGTACCGATCAT
>KE373073.1:66976-77239 GCA_000418225.1 Zizania latifolia
GGCTACTAAGTGCCGAGTGCCGACCATTGGCTGTTGAGTCTGATCATCAAGAAGGATGAAGTCGGGTTTTGTCCTGATTTGGCTTTTGTTGAGATTTTCATTTTAAGATTTTGCTCCCATTCACCCTCTCTCTGGTCGCTACTCTCAGTCCTACAACAAGTAATGCCCGTCACTACTGGTCATTAGTGACGGGCAGTACTGATTGCCCGTCACTAATGACTTAGCAACAGTGACGAACATTGCGTGCTGCCTATCACTAATAATTTGGCAAAACTCATTACTACATGCAGTTAGTGGAGATAAGTAGATGGCACATTAATTGCCATTAGTGTAGCCCCTTTAAATACTCTGGCTGCCTGCATTTCAACTTCAGGACACCAAAATTTTTATTCCGACTTCTATTCTTTCTTGGCCATGGAGGCTTATGGTGGATTCTGCCTGGCTCGACGCATCCACCGGCGTGTGGACGTGTCGGACCAGGCTTCATCCCACACAAGATGATCCATGGCGTCGTTCAACAGTCGGTACAACACTTTTATAGGTGACCGCACAAGTGTGGTGCTAGGTGCCTACTAATCGTTAGTGACGGGTGGTAGTTACCACACGTCACTGATGACTCCGGCTTATAAATATGTGGGCCCTGAAGTAAATCGGCATGCTTTCATTTCGCTCAACCTAACCCTAGCCTCTCAGCGTCGTCGCCTTCGTCGTGCTCCTCTCTGGCCCCACCGTGCTCCGTTCTGTCCCATGTGGCCTCTGTTCCGCCATCCATTTCGTTGTGCGTGGCCTCCATTCCGCCGTCCGTTCTGTCGCGCGTGGCCTCCATTGCATGCTCCATTCCGTCACGTGTGGCCGACCCTACTCATCGCCACTTCGGTTGCATTCTCCTCCTCCTCCTAAGGTCCTTCTGCTCCGACATGGCTAGGGTTTGTGAGTTGGATAATTTGTGATAATGTTGCTTTGTGGATAATTTATGATAATGTTGCTTTGTGGATAATTTCTGATAAAGTTGCTTTGTGGATAATTTATAAATATGTTGCTTTATGGATAATTTGTACAATATTTGCTCAATGAAGATGATGCTATTAGTATGAGGATGTGTGTGATAATTAGGATTATTTTTTTGTTTTCACAAGTTTGTTTACATCACGATCTTTCATTATGTTCCTATATTTTGTTCATGCAATGTTCTTTCATTATGTGCCATTCATTACGTGCTTACTATTATTGCTTAGTACTATTGCTTAATAAATTAGCTGTTATACACACTTATGAATTAAATTATAGCCTAGTGGCGAGGAGGTCATTAAGTTGGCAACCCGACATCTGAGAGTAATCATGTTCAATGTTACATTCCTATGGTTATTAAATTATACTCATTACATTCTTTTTATTTCACTTTTTAAATTAATGTTTTATGTTACATTAAATTGTACTAATTACATTCCTATGGTTATTAAATTATACTCATTACATTTTTTTATTTCACTTTTTAAATTAATGTTCTATGTTACATTAAATTATACTCATTACATTGCTATGGTTATTAAATTATACTCACTTTTCATTGTATTCAGATTATTCATATTATTTTATTTGTTTTTTCAAGAGTCTTCTTCTTACCTTATTCTAAATAAATTTTGAAAAACGAGTTAAAGTCATGCAATCGATTACGTCATCTCCTGTTCGGGAGTGTTGGATTATAAATATGACCGGGCAACTGATCATATTTATAGGAAGACGCTCCCGAATTGTCCACGCACTTTGGATAGTCCGGGGAGGTGCAGCCCACGTAGCTAGACCACGTGGTCCCGTACGGTTCTAAAGCAAGTTTTGGTGGTGTCTCCCTGTTGTTCTCTGGATACACAACCCTCTCAACCCTAAGTCAAGACGTGTATTTAGAGAATAGTGGGAGATGCTGCCGAAATTCTGTCTAGAACCGTACAGGACCACGGGGTCTAGCTACGCGGGCCGCACATCCCCGGATGGGATTTAGGACCTATTTTTGCCTATTAGTGCCCAAAGTCTAGCGTCGTATGATCGCACATTTTATGTTATGAAACATTAAGGTCTCGCTTCTCTTAATGATTAGATGTCTGCCCATTCCTCTACGGGTCTTCTAGCTCCACCGATAAAGTCGAGCTAGCAATCAAGAAGCCAAGGACGCAAGCAAAGTGGCTGATGGACAAGCTAACCATCAAGGCGGTCGACAATGATGGCCCGCCAATAGATAAAACAGCCTTGCAACGGCTGAGGAAGCTTGCAGGACTTATTACATGGGAGAGGGTCCCATTGACCCTGAGAAAGTTTGACAATCTCAATCGAGAACAGAAGACTGCACTCTTCAACGATGGGATCAACAATTTTCTCGTGTTTCCCTAGAATACAAAGGTGACGGCTTAAAGGACTACGATAAAGATGATATCAAAGCTATAGAGGTCTCATAAAAGTAATCTTATCTCAAACTTTGTTGCTAAAGACCTTGAGCCCTTCAAAAAGTACTCGTATCTAAAAAAGAAGGACAGGGACCAATTTATCAACATGAAGAGTTCAGCCGAGTTCAAGGCAGAAAGCTCTGCCAAGAAAGAGCTCTAGGCTAGGAATAGGCTACCCATAACCTTGGCACAATTGGTTATATAGGGAAAAAAAATAAGTGGTTGGTCAAATATGCCAAGTTGGCCAGTGAGGGCAAAGAAAAACTGTGGCAGCAGTTTCCCAGCAGAGCGCAATTGTTTCTAAGGGCTCGGGGGAGACTGATAGAGAGCGGTGAAGTCACGTGAACCTCGAGCGAAGCGACATCAGTGGCTCAGAAGGTCAGAGATCTGGCCGTGCAGGTGTCACAAGGATCCTTCACTGCTATGCGGTAGCAGGATGAGCTAACAAGTACTCTCGGCAACCTAGAGCACCCTAGTCATGTGTGGGGCATCTCTAGCTCGCAAGGCTAAAAGCATGGTTTCCCAGACAATGCTGACATGTATAAGAAGCGAAGAAGGTCCAGGGGAATCGATGTGGAAGCACTCTCACAGAAAATCAAGAAGAATCTATATGTGGATATCATGAGGAGCTTAGTTCTACAGGGTATTGTCCTTCCAGATCATGCTACATTAGATAGCCCTGCTTGTGTCAGAAAGAGTAGCTGTGTATCAAGAGAGGTCGAGCGGCAACGACCAGAAGTGACCCCACAATATTGTAGTGGTTTGGAAGATACGATTAACCAGCTAACTAAACCAACCCCATGCAAGCTTATCTTAAAGCCTAGGGGTATCATATTGAGGTGGCATGGGGTGTGGTCTACCCATATCAGCATGAGCTACATATTGTGCCAATAAGGGAGAGATATGTAGTAGTGTATATCGATTTTGTGCACCCCACACAAAAGACATCGCACTGCCTATTTCTCCGAATGATGAAATCATCACGCTACATGATGCACATCTAACAAGGATACAACGGAGCCGGGTGGATATTTTCATCGATGCCGAGACATCTGCAAGCCAGCCTCATGTTCAACCTCCTGCTCCTCAACCTCCTATTGCTCATCAACCTCCTGCTGCTCAACCTCTCGCTACACCTGCTGCTTATGCTCCTGCACCTGTCGAGCAAGTTAAAAGTGCCACTGCTGTGCCATCTCCCAAGAAGCCAACGGTCACAAAAACCAAAACGAAGAAGACCGTCGGCAGAAGGTCCAAAAAAGTTACGAAGCCTATTGTGGTGTCCACCTGGACTTAAGCAAACCCTAAGTACCAAGCTGGCAAGGCTCTTCTCCCTCAAGATTAGCTAAGGAAGGCTGGGCAAGCCGTAATGGACCTCCATGCATTCTACCAAAATAGCAGCAACAACAATAAATTATCAGTTACTGTAGCGTACAAGCAACAAAATTTCTAGACCAGCGACAACTATTTTTTGCTTTGCTTCGAGGATTTATATGATCTTTTCAATATGGACGCTCTCGAGATCAGCTTGCTACGGTGCTAGACAATGTAAATCACTTAACCTAGTCTTTCAATTAAAGTCGACACGTAATTTTGTGGTATTAATTACTCTTTTATATCTGTAGGCTAATGTAGCAAGAATGCAAGAAGCGACCATTCAAATTTCTTGACCCACAGCTGTTAGCAATATCAACCATCACAAATGATAGGGAGTCATGCATCGAGTACGTAAGTAAGTTACTCTCCAATTGCACCGCAAAAGAAAAAATTTTAATGGGTATACACCACTTGAATGGACATTATGTCCTACTACTCTTTGCCCCTAAGTGGAACATTGTATGGTACATTGATTCGACAAGACCGTTGGGACTGAATGGATATCGCACCGAGAGGGGCTTCTTGGTAATTAGAAGTATAATCGACGAGTAAGGTTTTCTTCACTTTATAATTACTATAAGTTCAACCTTTAACCTATTCAAGCTTAACTCAATTTTGTTGTACCTCATTACAGAGCTTTCGGTGTTGATCTTAGGACATCAAACGGAACAGAACGCTGACAGTTGGTGCATAAAACCATAGTACCGTTAAGTCTCTAAATGTTTGCCTTTTCAAAATTAAATATGTCATCCAAACTAATCGTGTATTTCCATAACAGTGCTTTTATGTCGCACACCTTATGATGTTGGCCCTAAAGATAGGGGATCTGAAATCACCCGATGTAAGATATTATCATGTACTTTGTTTCTGTGTTGAATTTACGTTTCACTTATGTATACATCGACTAACGTAAAAAACTCAATTTGCAGGAAATCAACATACCTGAAGGTAATCTTAGCGAGACTGACTTGCAGTCCATCCGTTCACGGCTAGCGTCATTCCTTATGGACAATGTCTTCAAACCGGGAGGCGCTTTCTATTACAAAAGCTCGCATTAATGTTTGTTGCATTGGTTGTGAACTTGTGATGTAATCTGACTTGTAACATTTGGTGAAATCTGTGATGTTTGCAATGCAATTTCTGATGTATGCTTTGATTCTGCAATATAATTTGTGTTGATGGCATTCTGTGATGAATTCTTATTGTTTGCAATGTACAATGTTGGCTGTCAAATCCTAGCTTTGATTTAGGATACAGCCTAAAAAATTATTTTTTACAATATGACCATAGCATTAGTGACGGGTCTAAATAAATACCCATCACTAAAGGCTCCCTATTGTGACGGGTGTCAATTACTCTTTGTCACTAAAGGGTCCCTCTAGGTCTACTTGGGTCCGGTATGATCCTATTTAGTGACGGACAGCCAATGAGACCCGTCTCTAAAGGTTCTTAATAGTGACGGGTGTTAGTTACTCCCTCTCACTATAGTTTGACCATTAGTGATGGGTCACCATATTCACCCGTCACTAAAAGGGGTCATGCCAGACGCGACA
Source organism: Zizania latifolia (assembly GCA_000418225.1). Lineage (NCBI taxonomy): Eukaryota > Viridiplantae > Streptophyta > Magnoliopsida > Poales > Poaceae > Zizania > Zizania latifolia. Next base: position 72,339 of record KE373073.1, read on the forward strand.
TGGACCTGGAGAGACCCTTTAGTGATGGGTGTTTACCCGTCACTAATGACATGGGTTTACTGATGGGGGACATATCAATCACTAATGTACGTTATTACTCGTCGCTAAAGTGCTTTTCTGTGGTTGTGATGATTTAGAGATGGCTGCAATAGTCCATGCCCTAAAGATTTGGCGTCATTACCTCATTGGAAATCATACAGAGATCTTTACAGATCATAAAAGTTTGAAGTATATCCTCGACCAACCAGATTTGAACCTTCGACAGAGAAGATGGCTCAAGTTAGTCAAGGATTATGATATCAGTATACAGTATTATCCCGGTAAAGCTAATGTTGTAGCAGATGCCCTTAGTCATAAGACCTATGGGAATGCCATTTCAGTTGAGGAAGTATCTTTGGAATTGCTACAAGAGTTTAAAAAGTTGAGTTTGAATGTCATCCCAAGTGGATTTGTAGCAGCCTTAAAAGCTCAGCCTTCACTGCTAGACCAAATTCGTGAAGCTCAAGTGAATGATCCCTATATTCTTGAAGTTAAAGAAAGCATGAAGGAAGGAAAAGCTCGTGAGTTCATTGAGGATGAGCAAGGTACTTTATGGTATGGAAGCCGTATCTGTGTACCTGATAAGAAGGAGTTGAAGGATTTAATACTTCGTGAAGCCCATGAGACCTAGTATTCTATTCATCACAGAAGTACAAAGGTGTATCAAGATCTTTGAGAAAAGTTTTGGTGGCCTAGTATGCACCGAGAGATGATAGAATATGTGGCAATATGTGATATATATCAGAGAGTAAAGGCAGAACATCAAAGACCGACAGGATTACTCCAACCGTTGAGAGTGCCCAAATGGAAGTGGGAAGAAGTCAGAATGGATTTTATAATAGGATTGCCAAGAACAACCACAGGGTATGATTCAATTTGGGTTATTGTCGATTGATTAACAAAAGTAGCTCATTTCTTGCTAGTTAGAACTTCTTATAACTGTAGTAGATTGGCTGAGATATACATGGCTAGAATCGTTTGTGGGACGATATCGGATAACAAGTCGAAGAGGAGAAGTCAACCATGAGTTGGAGTTACCCCCATCTATGGCAGATATCCATAATGTGTTCCATGTATCCCAGTTGAAGAAGTGCCTGTGTGTTCCCTCTGAAGCCACAGATGTCGAGTAGATAGAACTTCAAGAAGATTTGATATATGTGGAGAACCCTATTCATATTCTGGAGGTCAATGAAAGAAGAACTCGAAACAAGGTCATGAAGTTTTGCAAGGTTCAGTGGAGTAACTATTCTGAGGAGGAAGCAACTTGGGAGCGTGAAGATGAGTTAAGAGCCACCCATCCGCACTTTTTTCAAGCGCCTCCGAATCTCAAGGTCAAGATTCTGTTTAAGGGGTAGGTTTGTCATAGCTTGAAATTTTCAAAATATAAAAGTAATAAAAATTATGAATAAAATAAAAGGAAAATGATTTTCAATAAAAGAAATAGAAAATGGAATTTTTCTTAAAGGAAAAAAGGATTTTTTAGAATAAAAATTTGAGGAAGAAATTTTTCCAAGTAAAATGTTGCTGGATTTTTTTGCAAAAGTCTCTAAAAATGCAAAGAATTTTTGAGAATTTTTCTGAGCTAAAAATATATTTTTCTAAATTTTTAGAGACTGTTCTAAAAGAAACAGAATTGAAAAATCGAATTTTAAAATAAAATCGAATTCCCTCCGCCTGCGCTGACTTCTACAGGCCCATTCCCGCACGCGCCCCACCTTGGCCTAGCTCACATGCCCCCGCCAGCCTGTAGCTCCCGCAGGCCCAGCTCCCGCCGCGGGTCGCTGACAGGTGGGTCCCACCTATTAAGACTATCCCCTACCTTGCGCCTGCGCTCCACCCACGCCCTAGCTACGCCGCTGCTGTGCAATCCGCCACTGTGGGCCTCCTCTGGCCAATTTGAGCCCACCGTTGTACTCCCCGCGTCGCCCTGGCATTTTCCCCCTTGGATCCGAGCCTGGCCCATCGCCGCAACTGCCTCCACCGCGATCTCCTCTAGCGGCTGACTCTGACTTGGCCAAGCCACCGTATCCACACCAAACTCCTCCGACTGCCGCTATAAATATGACCCATGGGAGCTCCACCGTCGGCCAAGAACCCTAACTGCCACACCCGAGCCGCCGATCGCAGTCACGGCATGCGCCTATGCTCTGTCGCTTGCCGCTGCCACCAGCCACCATTCTTGAAGATCTAGTGGCCACTGGTCCTCACCGTCACCACAGTCGACTTCGCTGTCGCCCGCTCGTCCTCGGCCACTGCTCCATCGAGCTCACCGGCCCCAGAACCCCCTCGTCGCCGTCGACCCGAGAGCCTCGATGCCTCTTTCCGCTGCCGGTCGCCTCCAGTCGCCTCCGCTCACTGCCATCTTCTCCGGTGAGTTCACCGTAGCTCGCTCTTTGTGTTGCCACCCTCGCCACCGATCGATAGGCCACCGCTCACCGGTGACCATCGGTCCCCACGCTGACCGTCGGCTGCCTCGCGTGCACACTGTTAGGTTATGGGGAGGCTACGCTAGCGCTTAATTTCAAAAATTTACCCCGTTAGCTCAAGAACACATGCGTGCAATAGGATCATGAATCGTTACCTTGTACCACGAGACGCGCTCGGGCAGCGGAAGTAGAGTTAGAGTAGCGCGGTCTCGAGCAACTCTTCTCCCAGCTCCGTTCATTCGTCGGCGATCTGACAATGAAGACGACGCGATCCGATGATCCGGCAAACTCTGCAGGAAGAAGATGAGCACCGATGCAGCAACGGTGCCTCTACGGTATCCACACGTACAGGGATGGGATCACCTTACGCCGGTGTGCTAGCACCACTCGTGAGATCCAGAAGATCAATCACAACACTTGTGATCATGGAGAGAGGAGAGGTGGTGGCTAGGGTTAGGGTGAAGTAGAAATGACCAGCAGCCTTCACGCGCTAGCCCCACCCCTCTTTATATAGTGCATCAACGTGGGCCGTTAATCTGTATTAAAGCCCAACAGATCCAATCTGTTCGCCTGGTCCAGAACTTCTGGCTATAGCCGGAACTTTCGGATCCCATCCGGAACTTCCGAAATAGACCTTCTGTATCGAATTAATTCTCAACCCAAAACTTCCGGTCTAACTAGAACTTCCGGTTTGTCCATAACCCGGAACTTTCGGCTCCAACCGAAACTTCTGGTTCGTCCAAAAAATCGAACACTGGGACTGACCCAGAACTTCTGGTCCTACCAGAACTTCCGAATGCTCCAGAACCTGGAACTTTCGGCTACAGCCGGAACTTCCAGTTCCCCCAGAATTTTCTTCGGACACAATTCCATCAATCTCCCACTTGTACAAGAACCAATTCTTTGCAAGATTCGAATTCCATCCCCTTAAGCGTGCGACCCGATAGGTTCATACGCAAACGGCTGCTACCCGAAAACCATTTCCGGATCGCCGATCAATAGCGGTACCTAGCAGCACATATTGACCCCCGAAAGCATACAAAATCAAAATCATACTTTCTGAACCTTGATATACTCACACACCAATCCCTTTACCACACGACATCAGTCGAACTCAAGGCGAGATACGTGCCACCCTTGTTGATAGCTCGACACTTCACTCGATCGAGTAGTGGATTCAATCATGATCAACTCTTTGATCATAGTGGCATGGCCATGCACTTTTCCAATCTAACTACCTCGAGGGGCCCAGAGACGCCTCTCCCGTTATTAGGAGGGGTAAATTCCATCTTGACCGCTCACATCCCACGACATGTTTCGTGACACACCCGAAAGCAACCTTTATAACTACCCTGTTACGGAATAGCTTTTGCAAGCCCTTAAGTGTGCTACTACACATTCTGGAATCAATGACGATCTCAGGTCTAAGGATTCTACAGGTACACCATTTGAGATGACAACTGATGGCACATTAAATAACAATCCCAGCAGTATCTTAAGGTGAGTCTATCCAACTCCATGTTCACTAACATGAGTCCACATCACTGATTTGACATTTCTATGTCTATGATCTGTGAAACATGATCATCAATCAGACGGATGTGCTAATCTATAAATCATCACTGTCCCATATGACGATATGAGATTTGAGATCGTTTTGAACAACATCATAATACAAAGAGTCTCACAAATAAGTCATCAACTTGCTAATCAATGTAAAAGACATTTATTCAAGGAACAAGATAACAAATTATCCAAATGTAGATTAGCATAAACAAGACACTTTCTCTCACATACACTGGACTCACTCACGCAAGTATCTAATACCCATTGAGCTCAAGTGCGCCTCATGCTTGGGCTGTGAGAGAGGCTTTGTCAACGGATTGGCTATGTTCAAATCCGTGTGCACCTTGCATATCTTCACATCACCTCTATCTATGATCTCACGAATAAGGTGATATCACCGTAGTATGTGTTTGGACTTCTGATGCGACCTAGGCTCCTTGGCTTGCGCAATGGCACCACTATTATCACAATAGAGGTCCATCGGACTGGACGCACTAGGGACAACACCCAACTCAGAAACAAACTTTCTGATCCAAACTGCCTCCTTTGCAGCTTTCGAAGCTGCGATATACTCGGCCTCTATGGTAGAATCCGCAACCGTTTCTTACTTGGAACTTTTCCAACTCACTGCGCCTCCATTGAGGCAGAACACAAATCCTGACTGCGACCGTGAATCATCTTTGTCGGTTTGGAAGCTAGCATCGGTGTAACCACTTACAACGAGCTCCTCCTCACCTCCATACACCAGGAACATATCCTCAGTTCTTCTCAAGTACTTAAGGATACTCTTTACAACCGTCCAGTGACTTTCATCCGGGTTTGACTGATATCTGCTCGTAACACTTAGAGCATAAGAAACATCTGGACACA
>KE373073.1:160488-171474 GCA_000418225.1 Zizania latifolia
TGCTGCTGCTGGAGCCACGGCCTTGAAGATTGACATCAGAGTGACAGAGATGCCATTTGCAACCCCCCTTTGTTGTTGGGTCTGTACATGTGTGTTTCATCAGAGGAGTAGGAACAAAGGAACAAAACAGAATGATGGCATAGAGAAATGCATTTACAAAAAGGAATGTCCTAGATTGGACTGTGATCCCATACCACTGCAGTGTTTTGCAGAATGTTGCACGCAATAGTAATCGTAGCCTGTTCAATTCAAAAGAAGCATGCATTGTTATAATTTAATTTGCTTAAAATCATAACATTTTAAACAATAAATCATTGTAAAATGACTGAGCTTATTTTCTCTTAAGAAAACAATTGAAAATTGTAGTTTGTAACCCATTTCTCTGTGGAAGCATAAAAATGAGCATCAGTAAATTTGGTAAACTGGATTTATGTCGGTACCAAAAAAAATGCAAGTTTTTCCTATTAGAGATGATTAATGAGGGCGAGTAGATCATAAAAAACCAACTCACCGCGAACATATTCTTCAGAAGCGAAGCTATGTTGATGAGTATTTTGAGCTCCGGACCATAAAGATCAGCCATGAATGGATATGTTGCAAGCAGAAATATAGACAAGACCTGCAAATCAAACATGCATTTGATACTGCAAGAAAGGATTCAGACCATACAGAAGAAGTATTTCAAGGTAAAACATGCTTCTAACATACCGCCGCATAGCGGAATGGCTTGATCGGTCCGACATATTTTGCGAGGAATGGATAAATCGCAAGTTGATACACCAAAACACCAAAACCTACAAGATCAGGCGAATTGTGATAAGATAAAGACATTCAAGGGCAATGCTAGCTACTCACATGAGAGGTAAATATGTATATTAAATATGTGGTGCTTCAATTGGTTATGAAATTTTGATTTCTTGACTCCATTGATCATGCTTCTTCTTTTTTTGGTAAAACATGGATGAATGTCACATACCAGAGATAGCTAGCACGGTGCCAACATCCTGGGATGTAAAACTTAAGCCCCGGAATTTTCTGCTGCTCACAGCCCAGAGTGAAAATATCTGAAGATGGAATTTACATAAGGCATTAACATGTCAAGTTGCTGTTGTTTGCTAACATTGCCGTTTCATATGAGTAAGACAATGGAATTAACAAACTAACTGTTTCTTAATGTTTTACTACTATAATCATCTGGGATTAAATGGAGACTACCTCAAGATAAGCTGTATCATGGAGAGAAAAAACACAATAGAGGGTTATTGCTGACATCAGCTGCCAATTTTTCAGCAGACTCTTTGTAGTGCCCATTCTCCCTGATCCTGATTCTTGTGCCTCCGGTGCATCAATGGCTTCTACTTTGTCATCATGGTGCATGTGCAGGGTTTCCTTAGAACAAATGAAAGTGTTGAGCAGATTTTCTCCAAACATTACACTGGATATTTAATTGAATGAACACAAATTGGTCTTGATATGTATGATATGTATTTCAGGCTTTTAGTGAGTAAGATTTTCAAATGAAATAATCATAGGGAAAAGGTTTGGCGTACCGGAAGCCAAATGCATGCAACACATGCTCCTGCTGCTAGTACCGATATGACGAAGCAAGGGAGAAAGTATGGAAACCTAAAATCAGAAGTACATTGGATAGGGTTATGTTCTGCTCTTCAAACATACAATGATTTCTCCTGTGAAACAGTATGAATGATGATTTACCTTCCAAATATAGACTCTTCAGAGAAAAGATTTGTGTACTTCTTTGCAGGCTGATACAGGATAGAAGATGCACAATGTTAGCCAAGAACGTTATTCAGAGCAATCTGTATAATTATACTACTCTTCTGTTAGTTATAATAATGTGATATTTAATTGGAATATGTTCCATTAATACCACTTTCACGAACTTGAAGGATGAAAGCAAGTATCTTAGGAACTGTAAGGTCAGATTTATGTGTCTGTTTTTCTCTTCCACATGCATAAAAGGTCAGTTCTGATGAAGTGAGGCATAACACAATGACAGTTCAGTACTCTTATGAAGTTCATCATTTTTCATCATCGCAGTGGTCTTAACCTGACCTGTGAAAGAAATCCTCCAATAGCTGGTCCAACAACAAGAGCTATGGCTCGTGAAGATGTGACCTATAACACAATGCCACCAATCAGTAGCCAGTAGCAAGTATAGACATGAGAATTTTTACCTTTTTTTCTGATAGGAATACAAATGAAGCTTGAAATGCAAAACCAAAGTGTAACTCTTCTTACAAGAGAAATTCCCAGAGCTTGGTGCTCCTTCCTGCAAACTTCTGAAGCATAGGCCTGGAAAATGCATGATGCTGGCATGAGTATGGAACAACTCAGTGTCATGTGCTCACTGTCAGCCATCCACACTTTCCATTACCTTGATTGGTCCTAATATACCACAGAGTAACCCAAGTAAGCCCCTGGTTACAATTGCCATCCAGTAAGTTGTGCTGAGGCCAAAGAGCGTGTTAAAAACAACCCTGAAAATGGTAAAACAATATTTACTTCAGTCCAGTTGAATGGAGTCAGTATGTTTTCATAGTCTGAGTGTTCCATACACTGAGAGTATACTGATCACAATACAGGGCTTCCTCCCATATTTGTCTGCAAATATGCCCCATGGCACAGCACTTATAGTTCTTCCAAGGAAATAAGTGGCCCCTTAAACCAAGAGATTACTGTACAGTCAGTAACTGAAAATAATCATTGTAGATTAATGATGTCATAAATTTTTGCCACTAACTGTTAGTATTTGATGACACTGTAGAATGGATTTCAGATTAATCAACAAAATACGTCTAGTTCAAGTTTTTGCCACATCAAATTTTCAGTGATTTGTCAAAACCAGGAGAGGAGAAAATGCTCACCAACAAAACCAGCATAGAACCCAATGTCTTGCTCCTGCTTTGCGACTTTCAAGTCCCTGATCTGTTGCATCACAACAAAAGTGAGCATGTATTAATCACCATCTAGTTTATGGAATTCATTTGTTTGATTTGTACATGTTTCTCAGGACCAATGTTTTAACTTCAAGAACATATCTTCTTACCATGAAGTACAGATAAGGAAACAACGACTGGATTGGTAGGGCTGCAAAGACAACAAACCAAGGTACTAGTCAGACACGGCTAAAAATAAAATTCCAAACAGCTGAGCTGAAACAAATGAAAAATATATCTACTTTTTACAAAAAGCATGATATTTTTTCACAATGCATATGGTGACACTGTGATGTCATTAAAGTAGGACCAGTGATCGAAGTGTACTGGCAAATTTCAACAGTGCAACGGTCACCAACATTAGTTACTGCCAACGATAATGAATGAGCCACACCGATACCATGGTTCTCAATCAGATTCAATCTGACATGATCAACCAGTTTGTCGACACAGGCAAATACGCATTATTATGATCATCATCTACTCCTAAAGATTAGATGAATTATAACCATTACCAAAATCTTAACAGTTGCAATGGCCATTCAACATTCTACAACTTGTGACAGCCAAGGAGCTTATCCACAAGATGATGATCAGATCAATGCACTGCATCCTGTCTAAACCTCCTCTTCTTCTGAAAGACGAACCATACCGTACCGGCACACAAGCACGCTAGCCAAATGTAGAGGAAATCCAGGAACGGCAGCCGGTCGTTGGCCTGCACCTTCCTCTCCTGCCTGCACCCAGGGCAGCGTTCATGGTACACCTTCCCGTCGACGAGCAATGGCGCATCGGCATCGCCACCTCCGGTCATCTCAACCGACGGCCGGCAAGAAGGCGAGTGATGGTGTCTCCTGCCGATGCTAACTGAAAGAGATCGACTCCTCCTCTCTTTGCAGCTGTCTGAATCCACATCAAGATGGTTGCTTTCTGAGAGTGTCTGGGCATCCTCTCCTCTCTCTCTCTCTCTCTCTTTGCCAAGAAATTACCAATGGAGTTTAATTAAAGAAGTGATCTGCTACACGTTGAGATCTCTAGATTTTCATTTTTTGCGCTTCTTGTCTTAATTTTGTCTGGCTAAATTTAGGCAGTGGCATCAGAGGGTTGGCTTAAGTCTCTCCTTTGAAACTGGACGGCTTCCTCGCCAAGTACAAGTGTGCACAGTTTGTGACTTTGTACATGCACTCTCTCTCTCTCTCTCTCTCTCTCTCTCTCTCTCAGACAAATACAACTATATTAAGTGTAGAAAAATATTAACAGACACACGATTATATGAACTCTGTAGAAAAAAATTTCTTGACTATTAAAACACACCTAAGCAGGCTTATGTATATATACACGATCATTTTGGAGCCATCTGTGGTGGGAACACTTTTACTAGTTTTAATCTTCCACAATAGCTTCAAGGTGACGAACCATAGTTTCAACTTTCAAGGTTGTTTTCTCCTCGATCCTTTTCACAAAAAGTGCCTCACATCTTATGCATTAATTTTGATAACCGACTGATGAGCTAGTAGCTTGGCCATTTTCGTCAAATGGGTAACTATGTATACGGATTTCTTTCTCCTTCTTCGTGTGATTGGTTCATTCATGTGCCCTACTACAATCTCATACTGCACTCGTTTTTTACATACCGGTTTGGATTCAGAAGCACATTAACAATCACACTCTCTTGTTGCATATGATAAAAAAGTGTTTTTATGGCACATAAAGAGGTATCACTTATTTAGTATTAACCTGCTAAAAGCCCCGGATGACAGAAAATATGTCATAATATTGTCTAAAATATTTTTTCACTTTTTCTACCTAGAGTGTTACCTTAATTATTTATTTAGCAGTATATTTATACTTAATTGTTATGTAGACAGATTCTACCTTTCCACGTCATTTTTTCAAAAGAACGATAGATATAGATTTGTGGTGCCCTGTGACCTCTCCGTAGCAGAGAGGTATATATTGCGAGATTTCATAAATTAATACTAAAAATGATATCTAGCTGTACCTTTGTAGGGCCATGAAAAAAGCTATATTAAAAAAAATTGAAACGACAAAGTGGAAGTACTTATAAAACTAATCACACCATTAATTCCCGTTTAACTACTAACGCAAACAGCTGTATAATTAAGTTGGATTTATTTTTGCTCTTCAGCCACGTACTTTATAGCGTTTATTATTTTGTTACATCCCATTTACATCACAAATTATCACAGAGACTACATATCACACACCTACAATATGAGATAAAAGAGTAAATACTACTACAAACTTATAATTAACATGAGAGTAAATCTCTTAATTAAATATGACTCGCCAGAATATCAACAAGATGGCTAATGCGGCATTGATCTGTTTGAACATTGGACCAACGACAGATTAGAACAAAGTTGCCAATTATTGCTTAATCTATAAATGCTATGGTACCTAGTTTGAAACTAAGAACAGCTCGATCATATCGAGCTATATATTGGATTTGAATCAATCAATCACGTTTTAGGGAGAAGCACGACTAGAGGTGGCAATATATGGGTCCGAGGACTTGTCGAGGACATGTTTCTATGGGGCTAGAGTCTAGTTAGATTTTAGAAAAAGTACACTTTACTACCCTATATTATAGCCAAAGTTTAGATAATCTTTTAAATTTTTTTTATTTAACCTCACCATTTTCCAAAGCCAGCTCACTATTTACATTTACCTTATGACTGTGTCCAGTTTTGCTGATGTGACCAATAACAATTCAGTTTTACGCTTATTAGACACTACACGTCACTATTCTACACTACACGGGTCCCACATGGCAGAGACAGAGCCAGCTACGCCCAACGCTGGAGGTAGCGGGAGGCTGGGGCGCGGCGAGGCTAGAGCTCGACAGGAGGACAGCGGGCGCGCCGAGAGGCTCGCGTGGGCACGACGAAAGGCCCGCGGGAGGCTAGCAGACGTGGCGCTAGGCCGGTGGGCGCGATGGGAGGCCGACGGATGTCCGCGTGGTAGGAGGTCGAGGCACGGCGGGAGACCGGGGTATGGCTAGAGGTCAGGTGACGCGCCGAGAGGCACACGCGAAGGCGCGGCGGAAGGCCCATGGACACGGCCCTAGGCTGACAGGCGCGACGGGAGGCCATCGGCTGCTCGACGATGAGGCCGGGGCACGACACCAGCGTAAGGGGCAGAATGAGGGGCTCAGATCCGATGGTGTTGTGGCTGCTCAGTCACTCTTCATCTCCGCGAGAAGAATGCGTTACTGTCTAATTAGCAAAACTAGATAAAAAGATGAACAGTGAGTTGGTTTTGAAAATTTGAGAGGCTAAGTAAAAAAATTTCAGAGGTTATCTAAACTTCGGGGTTATAGTGCAGGGTAAAGTATACTTTTTCGTTAGATTTTTGACTTACAATCTCTCGGATTGGGCAGGTATGAAAGTTAGGATACGTGCAGATGTAAGTGAGACAGCGCTGCTCCTACGGCACGCCACGTGACTGAATCTCCGTCTGTGTATTTTCCCTCCTATACGTCCACATGCATTATTATTGCATTATAAGCTAGACACCCCTTCAATTAAACAATCTAACATATTGGTTGATATATATGTGTGTGTGTGTGTGTGAAATTTAGAACTTCGAAGAGTTTTTCTCTGGAACATGCAAACATACATGCTTGTTTCTCCCTAAAATAAAAAGGATCCGCCTTGACTTCTTTTGAATGAAAAATAATTTGTACATAAAACTTTTTAATATATATTTGTGACAGTACTAAAAAAAATTGCCTAAAATGAAAAAATCATAATATAATCTTTAAAACTATATTTTGAGTAGCGGTGGAAACAAAGCACCACCACGTAATTTTGCAAATATCTAAATATATTTATTTATAGTAGCAGTAGAAAGTAGAAACAATCACAACCACGTAATTTGTAATGTCTAAATATATTTATTTATTATTTATAGTAGCAGTAGAAAGTAAAAACAATCACAACCACGTAATTTGTAATATCTAATTTAATCTATACTATGTAATTTAGTTTATTCATAGTAGCAGTGGAAACAAGCACCATGACGCAATTTGTAATATCTAATAAATAACATCTTTTAAAATTAAAATTTATTCTAAATATAATCACCTAATACGTAATAGTAAAAGATTACTTTTATTTTTAAAATACATATAGATTTTATTAATATTAATAATATTAGTAGGAGTAGAAGAATATACTGTACCAACGTAGTTATCACAAGAATTGCCTTGCGCAGTTTGCAAGTCACATTTGAAGTCAAGTCCACATCACGCACTGACACCAATTCGTCCGCATCTTTTTTCGACCACTTAAAAGCCCGTGGACCACGCTTAGAGGGCGGACCACCCCGATGGACCTCACCTCAGGGCTCAGCGTGCGTGACACAGAAGACGCCGTCGCGACCGCTGCCTACATGCACCCGGTCCGCGTGCACGCGCGCACCCCCAGAAGAGAATACGTGTCCCTTCATGTAAGACGTACTTTTAGTTAGAGTGCGCGCGGGCGTACGTGTCCCACCCCATCCTGGACCGTCCGATCGGATTTTCTACGGTGTTTTACGTGTTTTTATAAAAAAAACTGGGTTGTAATCGCTTTATCTATTTTAATATAATTGTCGTGTTTAAAAAGAAAGAAAGAAGAAATCAACTGCGCTAATTTCCAAAGTCCATGTATGTACCTAAATTCACCAGATCTTACTACAAGATTCCCATGCTCCGAAATATCGCCGTGCAGTGTTCACACATATATAGAAACACGAAACACCCATGCGTCAAAATCGAAAGCTGCTGAAAGCAACAGGAGCCAGAGCCCATCGGCGCATTAGCTCCGGCGATTCGATCCGTACGTCGCTGGCCATGGCCGGCGCTGTGAATCGTTGTCGCTGCGAAACGAACGGCCGCTAGGCAGCTAGCTTAGGACGGACTATGCAGGCAAGTGAGCTTCCGGGAAACTTTGTGGCGGCCGGTGCTGTCGCTCTCTCGCTCGCTGCTGTTCGTTCTGGGAGAGCTAAGCCCTGGACGCCTAAAGGAGCTGATCGAGCTATAGATAGATCTGAAACTTCTGAACCCTGGACCGTACGTACATGCATGCAGCATTGCAGCATGCCACTGACAGACAGAGTGGAGATAAGGCATCACACTCTCGTATCCTGGGGCTAGAAATGCTGAGGAAATACGTCTCGTTCAATCGTTCATGTGCTACTACGCGTAGACGGAGACGAGACGGTAGTGTCTGAACACACACCATGCTCAGACAGCTGACAGTACATGTGGTTTGGAAAACCATGGCGCATCTAAGGTTAGTGTCTCCATCAGAGTGTGGCCGGATCAAACCTGGGACGTCCGACGACCGGACTCGAGCGTGTAATAATTTTTTGTGGGTACACGAATATTAATTACACACATACGAGTGTGCAATCAATATAAAAAATTTGTGAGTTAAGCAATTTGTCACTGGCTTCTTTTTTGTGTGTGGTAAAAGACGCACTCGCATATATATGTGTCTTCTATGTAATCGAAAAATATATCTTGTCACGTAGATTAATAATAGTATTTTCTATCAAGATACTCACAGTAGTGATATGATATTTGACTGAGCCCTAAAACATTTTTGGCTCCGCAGCTGTAGCATGATGACGGTAAGCTAGTGTTAGCAATTAACCTGCAGTATTCTTAAGTGCTATGGCACACAAGAGGAACTAGCTAGGTGAGCATCGATCTTGCGGTCGTCGCTACTCCAATATCTTAAAAAGAAAGGGAAACTAGATGACCAAATCTCTGTACATGTGCGGATATGCATATGCCTCTGAACACCTTGTATAGTACGTATAGCAATGCTTGACCGAAGGCAAGCGAGCTGAGATACGCGGCACATATATTTGATTTTCGTATGTCCCAGTACTGGCCTAGCCTAGCTAGTTAGCGGTGGCGGCAGCACCACAGACATAGTTCAATGGATAGCGATAGAAAAAAGAAAACCAAGGGTGTGGTGGACTTAGCGTCGGAGTGGGAGAATTAGATGCATAAACCATAGAGAATTGTGTTCTCCAGGACACATGCCCTGATGCCCACGTGAAGTATGCATGCATGTTTGCATCGATTTTCCATACCCTACACACACGCACTAACATTCTGAGATTAATTACATATATGTATAGAGGTAGCCCCGTACCTCCGTGTCCTTTATTACACTTTGTACTTGCTTACATTGACCAGGAGGCCTCACGGGTGTCTCTGGACTAGGGGTGGCAGCGGGATATGGTAGAGATTATATTGGGTTGAGCAGGAATGCTTCCGCTCCCACCCTCGACTTGCTAGCAAGGTGCTGTAGTGTTTGGTTAGGATATTGGTAGATGGAGAAGAAGACAAAAAAGAGAGAGAATGATAAATGGGCCTATATATAACAGATGGGTTTCACAAAATATTGTTGTTGACGGTGTTAAAAGTAACATCCACCTTATTTCTCTTAATCCATCAACCAAACAAAAAATTAAGATATCATCATCCCTCGTGCCCATAAAAAAACTAGCATGAGACTGTCTCTCGTTCCACCTAATCTCAGAACAAACACAAGCTAAGACGTCGGCCTGATTATAGAAACAGAAACAAATTTGTCTCTATGGTTTAAAATAAAATTTTGAACCAATCCTTTTTCACCTCTCCCCGTTGTTCGAATCCCTCTCGTTTTCTTAGGACTGTCCTAATCCAATTACTAGTTTTTATTGTCTTAAATATATTACATGTAAGTAGTAGAACAGTTGAAGATGTGTTAAAGAAGAGAGATAGAAATTGTTTCTTATACGAGAAGTCGTGTCAGCTTGCGCACCAACGAGCAAAGAAATCGATCGTTTTACGTTGAAGCTGGCTCATCGTTTCTATCGGCGGTAGGTACTGTAGATCTGTTGCTTCCCCGCTCACGTTCACCCGCAGCCTGCCTGCTCTCCCGCTTGCGCCCGCCGTCTGCCTGCTCCCGCGCGCGCACGCACCTGCCTGCTTGCTCTTAAGGTTGCGCAAAATTTCTTTGTTGAGTTATCTCAAGATTTTTCCTACTCTTTTTCTGTCCTCTTGTTGCTTTGGCTGCCTAATCAGCTTATGTATCTGTTATTTTCTTTCTTAATGCAACGATATGTTGTCCTACTTATTCTAAAAAAAGGCAGACTTGTTGTTCTAGCTTAACTCACTGTGAAACATGCTAGCTCCAGCTTATCGTTGGGATCATAGATGAATTTCCTGAAAGCAGCAGTGGAGTCTTCAGTGCACCCCGAGGACTCCGGTCCGGGCTATACTGCGGTTAGTTATTCCCCGAGACGTTCGTTTTACTCTGCTTTAACTTCGTGCACCTCATGGTCAACAAACGGCCGGTTTTACCGTAGAATAAATTGGGCGGCTACAGAAATTACTCCAGTTAATTACATGGAATTTCTAGTGCCTTTTTTTGCTTCTGTTTTAATTGGCCCCAAACTAGCCTGCTGGTTCTTAAATATGCACCCAGACCATACAGAAGTTATACAAGTCTACAGTACGAAGTGCCGGGAGCAAAAGCTAGTTATACTGGTAGAGTTTGGTACAACTCTCAGTAGATTTGCTAGAAAAATATAGCTTCACATTTATTATATATTTTCTAAAGTAGATTTATGTTTCATTCTTAAAAATTGCAAATCTAATAATAGTTTTTCGGTTCCGGTTTTATCTGAAAAGAATCCAAAAACTAAAGCTAAATTACTGAAAAGAGACACTGTTTTTATAGTATAAAGCACGGATGACTAGTGTGTGCCGTGTGCGTGCGACTAGAAGGTGCTACGTACTATACACGTACGTACTCGATCACATATCAAGAAAAAAATCAGCAAGAAGCTAGAAACGCAAATTGATTGAAAGCGGCATGCATGGCCATGGATGGAAGCTAAGGAGATAGAGGAGGAAGAGGAGCTTACAGGCGCAGAGGCAGACAACCCAGATGTAGAAGAAGTTGAGGTAGGGGATGCCGGGGTCGGCCTTGCACGCCTCCTCAAGCCGGCACCCGGG
>KE373073.1:179687-216891 GCA_000418225.1 Zizania latifolia
GGCCGGCGAACGGGCACCGCTCCATCCAGTGCTCGGATGCATTCTCGCCATGCCCCTGCGCAAGTAAGAGCAAAAGTAAGTTTGATTTTTGGTTTTACCTTGCTTTGATGTTCTTGATGAAGAGCAGTTCTGTATTTTTGGATGTGGCCTGTTGAACTCACGGAGAACAGAGTAAACAGAGTGCGTGATAACGTATCGAGAGTGAAAGAAAAGAGCGAACACAGAAAATGATAGAAACAGTGAATGCTTTATTGATTCTTGATCGAACAGTACAATGAGATATTTATAGTGATGAACAGTTGCGTCGCTTCACGAACGGACGTTGTTTTCTAGCCTTCGCGTTGATTCAAGTTCAGAGGAGGCGTCTTGGCCGGCATGCAGGCGGTTCGGCCAACAGGCGCGTCCCTTCATGCTGGCGCTTCGATTAACTTATCAACAAGAAGAATAGTTTATCTGATGTGGCACCCGGCCGTTTGGTCGCTCGTGAGAAATATGTACAAAGGCCCTTTCCAAACAAAAACCAAACAAAACCGAGCTGGTGCTTCAATCTCGCATGGATTGTTGTACAGGCAGACATGAATTAGCACGCATATCAAATATATATATACGCTTATATGTACAGGTAACATAAAACGTGCATATATTTTGATAAAAAAATATATTAATGATATGGAGGTTATCATATGTACCTTCTTATATCAATGGATGAACTACACATAAACGGATTAAAGGCATCCAGTCCAATTAGCCCAAAACCACTGGAAAAATATTAATGAAATAGCAGCTAGGATTTACGCATAGATTCTCCTTACTGCAAGAACAATCTGAGTGTCAGGGATGTGATCCCGGGAACCTCATGATTGAGCTTATCAGTCCGAACAGAGAGTAGATCAAGTTCAGCATTGTAGTCCGGTATGGTCCATAGAGGGGATTCGGTTTCAATAAGGAAGGTTGAATTCTTATCAGGTAACTGAATCCCAGATATAGTATGAAGAGATTTGTTTGTAGCAGAATTCATGTAATTAGGGAATTAGCACCTGAGTTCGGTAGGAAGTCTTAGATCAACTCAGGATAGAGTCCTAGGTTGTTGGGCTCACCTCCTGATCATATAAAGAAGGCGAGGCACCCTCCAGAAGCATCTAATCATCTAGCACCCTCATATTTTTCTTGCTTTCGACACCTTAAGCTTCTATAGCTTAATTACGTCATATTGTAAGCTTATTCATCATATTATATACCAAAACACTGGACGTAGGGTTATTATCCTCCAGAAGATCCGAACTAGTATAAACCTTAGCTCTTGTTTATTAGAGTCGACCATCGGGTTCGAAGACGCTGCGCTTCCCTTACACATATCTAATCACCACCTCGGGTATACCCTTGGGTGGACTGCTCGGTGATTCACCAGTGGAAGCTCGACTCCGACCACCCTACAAGTCGCAATGTTAGGAATTAACAGAGACACAGAGTGTACAACGTGCATAGCACAAGTCTCACCTTGACTCAATCCGGTAGGTGCAGGCAAACTGACGCTGCGGCACCTTCACCGGAAGGGGACGAGGAGGGGCCAGCGCCGCGTTGGAAATCATGACGTCCTCCTCCTTGGGCTCCTCTATGTCGATGAGCAACCGTCGCCTCTCGAGCACCGGGGCCCATCCTTCCTGATCTTGGTGGGCTTCGAGCGTTTGCTCGTCCCACCTAACTCCTTCCCATTCCGCTTCGAAAGCGGAAGAGGTGACTCGAAGCCACCTCAGGATGTCTAGTGTCGGCACAGGTCGACACCTCTAGGGTGCTCGAGGAGCAGCGCCTGCGAGAAGTACGCTACATGACCCTATGGCTAGGGCGCATCACACTATGTGGGTGGTCAGGCATCAGTACAAACCACAAATAAATCAAGGAACAAGGAAATAACAACAACCGAAGGACTAGACTCACCGGCAGTCGAGGGTTCATGACACAGTACAACGCGAACCAGTATTCAGCCGAGAAGCTAGGCTTCCCAGTGAAGAAGGTATTGAGGAGCTTCGCTACCTCTACCAGGGCATCTATTCGGCCAACGAGTCGTTTGGGTCAAATAGCCTGAATAGTTCATAGGCCGATGTCGCCTGGAACTGCAGTGGGAACATGCACCATAGCAAGAAGCATGCGGTGACCCCAATCCTGATCAGCCTATTTTTCCAGAGACCCTTCACTCCAGTGTGACCAGCTTCTGGACTTGGTCCTCCTCGGATGAAGAGCCTTGATCACTCTAACTGATGGAGGGCTCCGGCTTCTGGGTGATATTGGCCTAGATGGGCGAAGGGTGGTTCGTGCCATAGAACCACTCTGTCCTCCACCTCTTGTTCGAGGGGGTAATCGGCATCTTTAGGTATTCCCCTGACCTATCGGTGCGGAACTGGAGCGAGACGCCACTGATCGCCTTGGTCCTAGGCGTCTGGCGGAGGACAAAATAGTACCAGAAGAGATTGCAGTAGGGATCCACTCCTAGGTATGCTTCGCACAGGTGCACGAAGACGGCGATATGTAGGATGGAGTTAGGGGTGAGGTGGCCGAGGGCGATCCCATAGTGGTATAGAAGGCCTCGGAAGAAGGGGTGCGCCGGCAAGCCGTGACCGTGCTCGAGAAAGGACTTGAAGAGGATGACCTCGTGCTTGTCCACCGTCGGGAATTCCTCGTCCTTGGCCGCGTGCCAGCCCGACACTGCCCTCTAAGGCTGGAGTCCGGCCTCCTCTAGCTTGCATAGCCTGCCCCTCGACATCACTAATTTCTCCCACTCCACCGATGACGGAGATGACGGTAAGCCCTCGAAAACCATCGGTTTCAACAGGAAGAGACGACGAGCCTTGTGGTAGCAGACGATTCAGCCGTAGTGGTGACCTGGTCTTCGGGGAGCCAGCAGGCGAAAGGAAGAAGAAGATGAAGATGAACGGTTGCAAGGGCAAGGATTCAAAATGGCAGCATGAGGTTAAATGGTGAGGCGGACGGCTTAAATAGCCCTAGAACCATCGCCCCGACGCAAGGGGCAATCACCGTAGTGAAGCGTCCCCTCGGTCGTCGTGCCCGTTGTGGCTGGGTAGTTTGACAGTTTCGCTTCTCTATCTGCACCCACCGCCTACACCCACGCATGGCACTGTCAGAAGCAGAGCGTCCCCTCTGTCCCCTCAACCGTGGTGCATTAATTGTTGGCGGAGAAGACCAAAAAGCGACTTTTCGGGCGCACTAATGGGGCCCGCAATGTTTGAGTTCCATCTGTGCTCGAGGACCTCCATGCCTGGGGGCTCACGTGCTCGGGAGCTTAGGCGCTCGTGGATTTATGCGCTTGAGGGCTTCCTATGCCCGAGGGTTCGCACGCTCGGGGGCTTATGCGCTCGAGGACTTATGCGCTTGAGGGCTCGCGCATGCAAAGACCTTGCGCGCTCGAAGGCTTATGCATTCGAAGACTTGCATGATCTCGGGATCAAGCCCCGAGGGCTCGAGATCGGCTATGCTCGGGACCTCGTCAGCCTCGGAACCTCAGCAACAGTCTTTTCCTAACCAAGCTTCAACACGAACAACCCCAAAGGACAGGATCGCCAACAAGCTCCAAATAAGTTTTCAAAGGATTTATCAAAAGATGGAAGTCCCACAAGGCTTTCTTTGCAGATTATTCTTGACCCTCGAGCTAAATGTTTCATTTAACTTGAGGCTCGGGGCCTACACCATGTGGGTGCACCTACGTGGTGTACCTCACATAAAGAAAAAAGAAGATTTAGAAGCTTTTTTCCAGATCATCAGACTTCAGCAGAAATATAAAGACTCAGATTAAAAGGAGAGCTCCTCCTAGCTTATTTAGTCAAAGATTTTTAACCAAGCTAAAAAGAGCTCAGGGGCTACTATCGGAGATGTGACCCCCGGGTACCCCACGGTTGGGCTTATCAGTCCAGACCAAGAGTAGGTCAAGTCTAGCATTGCAGTCCAGTATAGCCCATGAAGGGAGGTTCGGTTTCGATAAGAAAGGTTGAATCCTTATTAGGTAACTGAATCCTAGATATAGTATGAAGAGATTTATTTATACCAGAATCATGTAATTAGGGAATTAGCACCCGAGTTTAATAGGAAGTCTTAGATCGACTCGGGATAGAGTCCTGGGTTATTAGGCTCACCTCCTGAGTATATAAAGGAGGCGAGGCACCCTCTAGAGGCATCTAATCATTTAGCATCCTCATATTTTTCTTGCTTTCGACACCTTAACCCTCTATAGCTTAATTGAGTCGTATTGTAAGCTCATCCATCATATTATACACCAAAACACGAGACGTAGGGTTATTATTCTCTGGGAGACCCGAACCAGTATAAACCTTGGTTCTTGTTTATTAGAGTCGACCATCGGGTTTGAAGGCGTTGCGCTTCCTGTACACACATATAATCACCACCTCAGGTACCTCCTTGGGTAGACTGCTCGGTGATTCACCGACACTGAGTTTGATAGAAAAGCAGCTAGGATATTGCTAAGTAATCAATTGATCTATATAGAAAAGGTAGTGGCAATGGTGCCTGATGTGCTTTCAGTAAGTCAGTATTGCTTTTTCCCATGTTTTAGAGCTCTGGTTAGTGCTTGTAAGCAGCTGACGTTACTACCAAATACCAACCATGATTAATATATGATGAATATACTAGTTAGAATATACACGTATATGTGAATCTATAAAATAAATACACTGGTTACTGCTGAGTACCTGCTGATGAAGAACAACAGGGCGCAACGCTCATGTGGTGATGCAGCAGCTCATGTGGTGATCTAGAGGAGGCGCAATGCAGCAGCTCACATGATGATCTAGAGGAATGTTCACGTGAAGAAAGCTGAGAAAGATAGGACACAGCAGCAGTTGTTCATAGGAAGAAAGCCGAGAAGATACCATGCGCAATGCAGCAGTTGTGGCGCTCCTGTTGTTGATCGCTTGCCGAGACGAAGAACAGATGAAACAAGGGCCTATTCGTGTGGAGAAATTGAGAAAAAATCAGGATGAGAGAAAGGAGATCAACGATGTTGGTTCCAGAGGCTAACAGTCTTTCTCTATTATCTAAAAATCAGGATGACATGAAGGAAATCAACGACGTTGGTTCTAAAGGCTAACATATCTCAACAAATATTCAAAAGCTAACAAACTTGGCTGAATATTGTACACGTACGTAACTTCTCATATATAAAAAATTCTATATTTCGAGCTTCAGATGCAAAAAAGGCAATGATGATAAACATCATTTTCTGCACCCACAGCTCGAGGGATATCTGTTGACACTAATTTTGGCCCTAAAAATATAATTAATAGCCGTGGGATATAATTAAAAGAGCAAAACGAATTTCATGACAAAATATATATCAAATATGTGCGACTATTTACCGGCATAAAATATTATCGAATGTCGAGCAAGTATCATAATATATATATATATATAATAACAGTGCCCTCCAAGCGACATGAAATATTAAATATATGTAAAAAAAGCATAGCCTCTACCTAGTGGCACAGAATATTAATAAAACTATGATCATACCATCTACACTAAGAAATATTATATTTCAAATAGTAATCGTGTGATACTGAACAATGAAAAAAATATAATATGTCTCATGGTGTGAGATCTTATATTTATCGGTATGACATCATGCACGCATGTCAAAAAATGAATATATATGCAATAATAATAACAAATATCCATCAGTCGACGTGAAATATTGCATTTCAAATATTCATCAGTAGAGAGACCAATATAATATTTCAAAATATATATACTGTGGTGTGGCAAGTATAGAGTCAGCTAAAACATATGTCTAAAATAAAAGAAGAGAAATATCTCTCTCTATATATATATATGTACGTCGATAAATAATTTGCACAATCCACGAATAGGATTAATCACATGTTTTTATGGGCCCGCATGTCAGCCATATGTTTATGCAATAACTACAATTAAACAATAGTAAATTAAAAGATATGAAGTCCCTCCGAGTCACACAAGAGACCGTGTACTCCATGAAGCATCCTTTCATCTTTTGCATGCACAAGTAGCGGGTTGTTTGCACTTTCTTCTCTCAATAGCAAGTGATGAAGTGAGCATGCAGGAAGTGGAGGAAGCTCATTGCACGTACACTTTTTGCACCGCATGCCATTTTACTAATAAAAAAAGGGAAAGAAGGAGGTTGTGTTGCCTGTGCATGTCCAGGATTCACCCTAAGGATAGTGAAACAAGTCACCGTTTGTTAGAAATAGACCACCTTCACCGTTGTTGCTGCAATCATCCTGTCGATGCACTACTTAGCTAAGGAAACCAACCAATAGTACTGACTTTTCCTTCTTTGATCGATTTTTTACTTGTTTGAAAGGTTTTGACTAACCTAAGGCCGGTTTTAGACTCCTTGCAATGTACTTAACCTATCCGTATAATGTTCGTACCATTTTAAACTTTTGGTGAAAACCCCTAATTTGTAATCGTTGTTTCTGTTTTTCCACTGAAACCCTAATGTCTCTAGAACCGTCCTCACGACCCCTGTCACCTCTTTTCCTGCTCCGTCATTTTGTTTTCCTTTTACCAGTTATTTTTTAGCTTTTCTCTTATAGGTTTATTTGGTTCTTTTCGTGTGTGAGTGCATTAGATCGTGAAGTCGACCCTATTAGATAGGAATTGACGAGGATCCCAAAGTATACATTGAAGTCAATTAGAACCGCAGCCTTCAAGGAAAGTCATAATTAGATTAATACTATATATAAAAAGCAAAACTTGCTGTAACACATAAAAAAAACGATGTTTTTTAGGATGGCGCACGTCTTTGGAGAGCGCCCATGGTGACCTTGGGTCCACGGCGAGTCATCTTCTTCTGCAAGGTTTGAGGACGATGGAGAAGGTGAGTCTTCTGCTCCCATCGCTCAGGTAGTGGAGGCCCCCACTTGCCAACAGGATCTCTCTGTGGTTGGGCGGCCCCTGCTATGGATGGATGTCGAGGATGAGCAGCAGAAGGAAGAGATCAGCCATACACATGTGTCTCGAGGTTTGAACCTAGAGGAGAATACAAATCACTCGTGGAGTTCGGCCCGTGCTTGCTGGTTGTGGATTCCGCGCGGAGCCCCTCTCACACAATCGGTTCTAGGGTTGGGATTCCAGGCAAGGGAAGATTAAGTCCGCTGGTTCGGAAGCTTCACCGCTCAGATTCACCGTACTGCACCAAGGTTAGTCGACTCCCATTTATTTGTTGAAGTTTTGGCTGATTCCAGTATGGATTGTAAGCGGGTGGATGATCGGATGGGGAACACGCGTAGATTCTATGGTAGAACCGATCAGAGAGATGATTGGAACTATCGGCTTGCTAAGGAAAAGGATTTGCGGGCTCATCTTTCTAGAGATTGGGAGAAGAGAAGGGGGGAGTTTGTTAGCCGTGAAGAGCACCAGATAGTTCCCCACAAGGAAGAGAGTTTGGCTAATCCTCCACAGAGAAAGGATCCCAAGGGGAGTTGAGAAGTAAAAGGTGAAGAAATCACTTGCTATAACTGTGGCATGATGGGGCATCATCAAGCTCGGTGCACAAATTATACATTATGCTAAGCATGTAAGAAGTCTGAACACATTTCTTTGAAATGCCCCCTGTTTGAAAATCACAAATCAGAGAAGGTTGTTTATCCCCTAGAGCTTTGTGGTTTTGGTGTTCCTGCAAAAGGTTTTATTTCATGCAAATTGATGTTCCGAATCTGCAACAATCTAAGAATTCAGCCACTGGGATGTTAACAGTGGAGGAAGAGTTTTGTATTGAAGCCAAGATCATAATAGAAATAAAGCACTTATTTGAGATATCTTAGTAGGGATGAAAACGGAGCGGAAAGTTTCCGTTCGTTCCAGAAAAAACGGAATACCGCGGAACGGAAACGAAAACGAAATTTTCGATGCAGAAACGGAAACAAAAATAGAACAATGATTTCCGACAGAAACGGATACAGAAACAGAATATTCCATATAACAAAAACAGTAAGTTTTCGTTTTCGCTATTTTTTACTACATTATATAAAATATTAGCTTTTACTTTTTCGCATTATGTAAAACTTCAAAACTATTTTCTATTCATGAAATATTAAACAATTTAATTTAATTTAATTTATAATTATTTGCTATAAACAAATAATATATATTCATTACAACTGAAACTTTCTATAAAACTTGTTTTTACTTTATTATATATAATATATACCATTTATTAATATGTGTGTAGATTGAACTTATTTATTGGTTTATCATATTTTTTCCTATATTTTAAGGTTTTCTTTATTCTAATAGATATTCGGTTCCATATTCGTATTTGCTCCTTATTCGATCCGTATTCGGTTCCGATACTATCCGCTTTCGCATCCGTTTTCAGGGTATCCGTATTCGTTTCTGTTTTCGTTAAAAAATATAGAAACGGATATAGTCGCACTCATTTCCGTCTGTTTCTGCTCCGTTTTCATCCCTATATCTTGGGAATGGACTGTGAAATAGATTGATAGAAATCAATATCTAGTGGAATTTTCTTCAAAAGAGACCAGAAGAGAACTAACCAGGTTGAAAAGTTTTGATTTCCAGATATTTAAAGTGAAAGCCAATGTGAGGGATCTAATAGAGCTATGGATGCATGTGCTGAACTTTAT
The DNA here is from genome assembly GCA_000418225.1 of Zizania latifolia. Lineage (NCBI taxonomy): Eukaryota > Viridiplantae > Streptophyta > Magnoliopsida > Poales > Poaceae > Zizania > Zizania latifolia. The sequence continues at coordinate 188,339 of KE373073.1, forward strand.
CCTATATGGGTCAAAGCTCTAGGAGTTCCCCGGATTGCTCGCAATGAGAAAATTATGAAAAGCCTGGCGACTCTGACTGGCCATCCCTTGGAAATTGATGCAATATATGAGCTTGAGCAGGCTAGGACCAGTAAGAGTTAAAGTGTTGTGCAGAGATCCGTGGTAGATTGAGGGCTCCACTGAAGTTTTCTTGAATGCCATAGGGTACAAAATCAGGTGGATACTAGAATTAGATGAAACAGGGAAGAAACCTCCAAAGCCTGATGGAACAAAAGGAATTCAAATCAAAGACAAGAAGGGATCGATTGAAGAGAAAGTTTCCAGATAGCTGGAGAAGAAGGATCAATCTGATACTTCTACTTCAACCCACGTGAACAAGAATGATCAGTCAGGAAAGGAAAGTAAGAACAAGAGACATGATGATTTTCAAGGAAATGATGATAAATTATCTGATGAAGATGGCAAAGTTGATATCCCTGAGACGTTGGAAGAGTTGTCGGATGAGTTGTTGAACAAAATTCATGCTGATGCTAATACTCAGACCCAAGTGGGAAGAAAAACAAAGAGAAAGGAGTTGGGAAAGTGGTGATCCTAGGGAAACAGGTGCTGCTTCCTGGAGAGAGCAAAACCATGGTTTCTATGGTGAACATCAAGACCAATGTTGCTGAGAATGTGTCACTATTGAATCCCAAGATTTCTGATAAGGATAACAGGTGAAAGAGGTGAATAATGATGCTCTAGAGGTTGATCATATTAATACATTTAACACTTTGTTGGCTACTCTACCTTCTGAGGGGTTAGGAGACCAGTTTGTCTAGCAGAACAAGGAGGAAATGAAAGGTAAAGCAATTATCGTGCCTCCAGAGCAAGATAAGAATGAAAAAAGAAACAAAAGAAAAAAGAGCTAATGATGGCTCAATGCCAAAGCACAAGGATCAGACGTGATGGAGTTCCCATCACTCTTAAAGCGGAAAAACACGCTGATCAAAAGAATAAAATGTTAGGGAACGCGGGAGCTATGCTAGCCGAAAACAAAATTTTTCTACCGCTTACACCAGGATGTATTGCTAAGAGAGGGACCATATATCGTTACCTCAGGCACGTAATGCAGTGGAAGAAGAGTTGGAGTAGCAAACCGATCCAACTCGAACAGGCCGATGTGGTCGAGAAGCCGATCGGCATCCACGGAAAGCCGATCAACATCCTCGAGAACTCCTAAGGACTTCCTCGAGAAGCATTTTCCCAATGACGCAGTGACCTTGAGAAGCAGCCGATGACGTCGCTGATCCGATCAGTGGTGCCGATGCCGATACGAAGCAGAATAGCAACGCCTCTACTGGTATCCACACATCTGAGGTGGGAACGCTGGCCGATGGTGTACTAGCACCCAGACGGTCGGCGAGATGGTCAGGCTCTCGAGAGGTGGCGAGTAGGGTTTGCTCTCGGTGGCTAACAACTTAGCACGAGAAACGCATCAACATGCGATTTAGCAAAACTTAGCTTCCCTATGCCCTGCACCCTTATATATATAGACATCCTAACTTAGGTCTTACTAGGCCCAACCAGGACTCTACTCGGATCCCTATCTGATCTGTTTGGATCTCCATCCAAACCATTTGGATCTCTATCCATATTGAGCCAATTCAAATCCTATTCGAATCCAATATTCTAACCCATTAAGTATGTGATCCTGTAGGTTCACGCATAGCTTAGTTAACATATAGAAACTTCTTTCTATACTCCGTTAACAGCGGCCTCTATCAAAGTATATTAACCCAAATATACGTAAAGATCATATCGGCTGAACCTTGTAATGTTCCATATGTATATGTTCCTTTGCCTCAAGATATTGATCGAGCACAAGGTGAGATTTGTGCCATCTTATCAATAGCTCGATCCTCTCTCGATCTCCGTATTAGATTATAACCTATGATTAACTCTTTAACCAACTCGACATGGCCATACACTTCCATAATTTATTATATCGAGGGGCCCAGAGATATCTCTCCCGTAAGGAGGGACAAATTCCATCTTGATCACTCACATCCCACTACATGTTTTATAGCAGACCCGACGACTACTTTTATAACTACCTAGTTACGGAATAGCATTTAGTAGTCTCAAAGTAAGCTGCTACGCATGTTGGGAATCATGATGATCTTAGGTCTAAGGACTTTACATAAACACTACTAAGACTAACTGATGACACGCGGACTCTTAACAGTGTCTCATAGTTGGTCTATCCAACATATGTTCTCCAACATACGTTCATATTATTGAGTTAGTATCTCTATACCCATGATCCATGAGACATGATCATTAATCAATACGCATGCTGATCTCAGTCATATCTGTTCCATATATACCTATATCTGATGAGGAATCATTTAGAAATAGTCATATTATGAGTCTCATGAATAAATCACGCATTTGTTGATCTATAATGACAATCTACTTCGAGGAATAATAACTTTATTTCATAAATATAGTATACCACATACAACATCTCCATATTGCCTCTAGGGCATAATGCTAACAATCTTCCACTTGCACTAGAGTCAACTATGTAGATATCTAATACCCATATATCTAGTATGTGCCTCATGCTTGGGCTGCAGGAGTAGTTTTGTCAATAGATTTACAACATTTAGATCACTTTACACTTTGCATATCTTTACATCTCCTCTATCCACTATCTCGTGGATCAGATAATATCACCGAAGTATGTGTTTAGACTTCTGGTATGACCTAGGCTCCTTGGCTTGTACGATAGCACCACTATTATCACAATAGAGGTCTATCGAACTGAAAGCACTAGACATCACACCAAGCTTAGAAATAAATTTCTTGATCCAAACAGCCTCCTTGGCAGCTTCTGAAGCTGCTATGTACTCAGTTTCTGTTGTAGAGTCAGCTATCGTATGTTGCTTAGAACTCTTCCAGCTCACCGCTCCACCATTGAGGCAGAAAACGAATCCAGATTATGATCTGTAGTCATCCTTATAGGTTTGTAAGCTTGCATCGATGTAACCACTTACAACGAGCTCTTCCTCACCTCCATAAACTAGGAACATATCTTTAGTCCTTCTCAAGTACTTCAAGATGTTCTTTACAGCTATCCAGTGACTCACCTAGATCAGATTGGTATATATTCATTATGCTCAAAGCATACAAGATATCTGGGAGTGTACATAGCATGGCATACATGATGGATCCAATTACCGAAGCATATGGAATCCCATTCATCTTATCTCGCTCATCAAGTGTATTCGGACACTGAGTCTTGCTAAGATTTATGCCACGTGACATTGGTAGAAAACCTCTCTTAGAATTCTACATATTGAACCTCTTCAACACCTTATCAATGTACGTATCCTGACATAATTCAATTAGCCTCCTTGATCTATCTCTATAGATCTTGATACCCAGAATATATGTTGCTTCTCCTAAGTACTTTATAGAGAAACTATTTTTCAATGAAGACTTAACAGACTCTAGCATAGGTATATCATTTTTTATCAACAATATGTCATCCACATATAAGATCAGAAATACAAGTGCGCTCCCACTAGCCTTCTTGTAAATACAAGGCTCTTCTTTGTTTTTAATAAAACCAAACCCTTTGATCACATCATCAAAACAAATATTCTAACTCCGAGATGCCTGCTTCAATCCATAAATGGATTTCTGTAGTTTGCATACCTTTCTAGCTGATTGCGGATCGATAAAACCGATCGGCTATCTCATGTACACATCCTCGCTCAGATTTCCATTAAGGAAAGCTATTTTGACATCCATCTGTCATATTTCATAATTAAAATATGCGGCAATCGCTAGAATGATCCGAATAGACTTTAGCATTGCGAAGGGCGAGAACGTTTCATCATAATCAACACCTTGAATCTGTTTGAAACATTTTGCCACCAATCGTACTTTAGAGAAGTGAACATTTCTATTTATGTATATCTTCTTCTTGAAAACCCATTTACACTCAATGATTTTTACACCATCGGGTAGATCAATCAAGTTCCAAACTTGATTGGTGTACATGGATTCAAGCTTGGATCTCATGGCTCCAAGCCATTTCTTAGAGTCTGGTCCCACCATCGCTTCTTCAGAAGTCTTGGGCTCATCGTTATCCAACAACAATATATCCCATTCCTGAGTGGTTAAAAACATGAACCTCTCAGGTGCATGCCGTACCCTCTCTGACCTACGTGGTGCAATAGGTTCTTCAATACCTTAATTATCCTGTTTTGGTTCTATGGAAGTTGAAACATTTTTAGGTGTTTCTCGAACCTCTTCGAGATGCACCGAGCTCCCACTAATCCTTCTCAAGAGAAACTCTTTCTCCAAGAATACACCATATCGGGCGACAAACACTTTACCGAGCTCCTTGTTATAGAAACAATATCCTCTGGTTTCCCGAGGATACCAGATAAAGAAACACTTATCGGATTTGAGAATAAGCTTATCAGACTTTAAACGCTTTACATAAGCTTCACAACCCCAAATTTTAAGAAAAGATAGATTAGGACGACGTCCTGTCCATATCTCATATGGAGTCTTTTCAACCGACTTTAATAAAACCCTATTTAGTGTGAAAGCGGTTGTTTCAAGAGCATATCCCCAAAAGAATAATGAAAGATCACTTTGGCTCATCATTGATCAGACCATATCTAATAAGGTATGAATTCTCTACTCGGAGACCCTATTCCACTGAGGTGTTCTGGGTGGAGTCAATTGTGAAACAATTCTGCAATCCTTTAGATGATTACCAAACTCAAGGCTCAAGTATTCCCCTCCACAATCCGATCGCAGAAACTTGATTATCTTTCCTAAATGATTTTGTACTTTATTCTGAAATTCTTTGAACTTTTTAAAGGACTCTGACTTATCGGACTTTAAACGCTTTACATAAGCTTCACAACCCCAAATGTTAAGAAAAGATAGATTAGGACGACGTCCTGTCCATATCTCATATGGAGTCTTTTCAACCGACTTTGATGAAACCCTATTTAGTGTGAAAGCGGTTGTTTCAAGAGCATATCTCCAGAAGGATAATGAAAGATCACTTTGGCTCATCATTGATCGGACCATATCTAATAAGGTACGATTTCTCTACTCAGAGACCCTATTCCACTGAGGTGTTCTGGGTGGAGTCAATTGTGGAACAATTCCGCAATCCTTTAGATGATTACTAAACTCAAGGCTCAAGTATTCCCCTCCACAATCCGATCGTAGAAACTTGATTGTCTTTCCTAAATGATTTTGTACTTTATTCTGAAATTCTTTGAACTTTTCAAAGGACTCCGACTTATGCCTCGTTAGATAGATATATCAATATCTACTAAAGTCATCGGTAAAAGTTATAAAATATCCGACTTATGCCTCGTTAGATAGATATATCCATATTTACTAAAGTCATCGGTAAAAGTTATAAAATATTGAAAACCACATTTGGCTATTGAGCTCATTGGTCCACACACATCAGTATGTATGAGTGCCAACAAGTTATTTGCCCTTTCACTTTGACCCTTGAATGGTGCCTTTGTCATCTTGCCAAGTAAACAAGATTCATATGTCTCAAATGATTCAAAATCAAAAGAGTGGAGAAGACCATCTTTATGGAGCTTCTCCATGCGTCTCTCATTTATATGACCTAGACGATAATGCTAAATAAATGTGGGATTTAAATCATTAAGACGCTACCTTTTCGTATTAATGTTATAGATATGAGTTTCTTCAGGATTCAAAACATATAATCTATTCTCCAATGGAATATAACAATAGAATATATCTCTAAGATAAACTGAACAACCATTATTCATTAATCTAAAGTCATATCCTTCTGTTTGTAAGCATAAAGCAGAAATTACGTTTTTACATAGAGTTGGAACACAATAATAATTATTTAATTCCAAAACTAATCCTAAAGATAGAGACAATGTCATGATGCCAATAGCAACCGCATCAACTCTTGCTCCATTGCCCACGCGAAGATCCACTTCGCCTCTAATCAAACTTCTACTTCTTCTCAACCCTTGCAACGACTTGCAGATATGAGCAACTGATCCGATATCAAATACCCAATAATAAGTAGATGAAGTAGCAAGATTGATTTCTATAACATTTATACCTGAAGCGAAAGTCGTACTTCCTTTTTCTTGAGATCCACTAAGTACTTCTTGCAGTTCCTCTTCTAATGACCCGGCTCCTTACAGTAAAAGCATACTGCATCTTGAGCCACCCTTTCTTCTCCTTTTTGGTATTGGAATTACTCACGATCTCATCAGGAGTCAACTTACTCTTAACCGCACATTTCTTGACACGGGGCTATTTCTTGCCTTTCTGCAGCATCATCACATGATTACTGTTTTTCTTACTGCTATTCTTGGTGGTTTTCAGCATACCATGCAGTTCTGTCAAGGTTTTATCCATACTATTCATATGATAATTAAGTATGAACGGTTCAAAACTTGATGGCAGAGATTAAAAAATCAAATCAGTAGCCAACTCTTGGCTAAGCGAAAAGCCTAGCTTTTCTAGACTCTCAATATAGCCAATCATCTTGATAACATGGGGACTGACGAGATTTCCTTCAATAAGCCTGCACACAAATAAGGATTTTGAGGTGTTGAACCTCTCGACCCTCGCTTGGTTCTTAAACATGCCACGCAGACCCACAATAATATTGTAAGCGTCTGTGTTCTCATATTACTTCTAAAACTTAGAAGACATTGTAGCAAGCATGAGACACCTCACATCAAGGCAATCATTAGTGTACTTCTCGTAAGCACGCCATGCAGCCACAGTAGTATTATCAGGCAAGTCATTAGTGTAGGGACTTTCAAAAATATACTCTTTTCTTTCTTGTTTGAGAACAATTCTTAAATTTCTATACCAATCCATAAAGTTTATTCCATTAAGCTTTTCTTTCTCAAGGATAGATCATAAATTGAAAGAACTGGACATAGTAGAAGCTGACATGATCTACAACATAAGATATACAAAGTTTAGCACATATGTTTATGTTAATCTTTCATTAAATCATTTAATAAAATATTCTCCCACTATGTTTTTGAAAACCAAAACCTCCCTCTCGGTTACATAGTGGGTTAGGATCCTCATTTCACTAATTCCTAGTGAGCTTTGACATCACTGCTAGAAATTAATGACATGGAGTAGGCAACACCTTGCTAATCACATCTTCATATGACTCCTATTTGTTGGGTTAGCATCACCATACGCCGGCCACAACCTGATGCCCTAAGATTCAAAACTGTTTTGATAACCTTATTAAGCAAACCAAAGCCTCCGCGTATAGATGCTCGATATCTATCCTAACTTGCAATGGTAATCACCAGCACTCTGCTTTGGCAGACCCACCAAACAATGAACATTACCGTGTTAGGTGCAACAATTGGAAAGGCATCAAAAACTTAATTTTCCTAAGAGATTCTATCCTATCATGGCATCATATCAAACATGATATAGCATTAAAATGAGATAGAAGATATCACAAATAAACATATTTAACTGTGAATAATGGTGATCTCCATTTCTATTAGTAGTGTAGATGATCTCTATCGTCCACATCACTCTTTCGGGCCACCATGCTTAAAATTTTGTATTCTTATATCTAGACTACTACTATAATAGCTAGAAAATAAAGATTACAAATATTGATTCAAGCACCCGACATGCAGGTCGGCAAATACAACAGAGATAACTTAACCATAAGCTGAAATTCATGGCATGCAAGCCATACATAAGAGTTACATGAATCACATACATCTCTTACAATTTATATAGGGCCATACCATTCACATCATTCTCTATAAAAATAATTTAGACGTAGAATTGCATTCTAGCTAACGATGTGAACTAGGACTCTATACAAGGCATAACTATATACAAGGCGCGCGCACACGGTAGTCCCCAAGCGAAAATCATAGATCCAATCTATGAAGTTGCTTTAGAAAAATTGCTCAAGACAAATAATTTACCCTGATCCGAGACAATCACTCGGGAACCAGTTTTTTCTTAGTCGATGGGGTCAGCCGGGTGGTCGAGCGATGTGCTCGAGAGCCGACGACAGTGGTCTATAAGACCAGTCGGGAGGCCCTCGAGGCGGTCAGATTGGTAACCTACTTGCATTATGATACGTGTTAGCATCCAATGCAACGACATATAGCGATTCGAGTGTTACGATCCAATCTGCAACTACCCCATAAACCGATTGATCTCATCAACCCATGATGCTGATTAATTCATCACATGAACTAATCAACCTAGACTGTAATAGATCCAATCTACTACAACAGCATATCCACTATATGCACCGATCTAGATCACAATCTAAGCAAGATGGCTCTGATACCACTATTGGGGAACGTGGAGGCTACGCTAGCTGAAAACAAAATTTTTCTACCGCTTATATCAGGATGTCTTGCTAAGAGAGAGACCATAGATCGTTACCTCAGGCACGCAATACAGTGAAAGAAGAGTTGAAGTAGCGAACCGATCCAACTCGAACATGTCGATGTGGTCGGGAAGCTGATCGGCGTCCGCGGGAAGCCGATCAACGTTCTCGATAACTCCTGAGGACTTCCTCAAGAAGCCTTTGCCCGATGATGCAGTGTCCTTGAGAAGCAGCCAATGACACCGCTGATCTGATCAGCGGTGCCGATATCGATGTGAAACAGAATAGCAATGCCTCCACACATCTAGGGTGAGAACGCCGGTCGATGGTGTACTAGCACCTAGGTGGTCGGTGAGATGGTTAGGCTTTCGAGAGGTGGCAGCTAGGGTTTGCTCTCTGTGGCTAACAACTTAGCACGAGAAATGCATCAAACATGCGATTCAGCAAAACATAGCTTTCATGCGCCCTGCACCCTTATATATAGACATCCTAGCTTGGGCCATACCAGGCCTAACTAGGACTCTATTCGGATCTCTATCCGATCTGTTCGGATATCCATCCAAACCGTTTAGATCTCTATCCATATTGAACCACTTCGAATCATGTTCGAATCTAATATTCCAACCCGTTAAGTGTGTGACCCTGTAGGTTCACGCATAGCTTAATTAACATATGAAAACTCCTTTCCATACTCTGTTAATAGTGGCCTCTAGTAAAGCATATTAACCCAAGTATACGTAAAGATCATATCGGCTGAACCTTGTAATGTTTCATATATATATGTCCCTTTGCCTCACGATATTGATCGAGCACAAGGTGAGATTTGTGCCATCCTATCAATAGCTCGATCATCTCTCGATCTCCGTATTGGATTATAACCTATGATTAACTCTTTAATCACCTCAATATAGCCATACATTTCCATAATACATTACATCGAGGGGCCCAGAGATATCTCTCACATAAGGAGGGGTAAATTCCATCTTGATCACTCACATCCCACTACATGTTTCATAGCAGACCCGATGACTATTTTTATAACTACTCAGTTACATAATAGCGTTTAGTAGTCCCAAAGTAAGCTACTACGCATGTTAGAAATTATGATGATCTCAGGTCTAAGGACTATACATAAACACTACTGAGACCAACTGATGACACACGGAATCTCAACAGTGTCTCATAGTGAGTCTATCCAACATATGTTCTCTAACAAACGTCCATGTTATTGAGTTGGTATCTCTATATCCACGATCCATGAGACATAATCATCAATCAATACACATGTTGATCTCAGTTATATATGTTCCATATATGATCTATATCCGGTCAGTGAACATTTAGAAATAGTCACATTATGAGTCTCATGAACAAATCACACATTCATTGATCCATAATGACAATCTATTTCGAGGAACAATAACTTTATTTTATAAACATAGTATGTCACGTACAATATCTTCATGTTGCCTCTAGGGCATAATGCCAACATGACATAACATGTATTAATTATTTTACTCTCCTGCAATCAATTGATAATTCTTATTTAAATACCATCGCTCAAACTGCTGGTGTAAATTTAGGTGCAAATAGTATGGATATAGATGAAAACTTAAATGTTATTAAAGCAAAAGAAAAAGCTTAAGCCCTTATTTGTCTAGCAAAACAAAAATTGAATTCTGAAAAAACTGTTTGCACTAACACTGAAAATTCAGAGTTGGAGATATGTGTTACCTCTGTTGTTGACCCTCTAGACATTCGAATTATGGATTCTTCCAGTAATGTCTCAAATAGCCAAGAGGAGGGGGTCACTTAAATGAAATCATCAAATGAAGATATTATTCTGGAATATGAGAGGTCTTGGAAATGGGGGGAGAAAGAAACAGCTAGCTGACTTGATACACCAGCATGTCTTTGATTTTGTGTGCTTACAAGAGACCATGAGGGAGTGTTTTAAAGGTAGAGAGCTTGATTGCTTTTGTGGCAGAAGAGATTTCTTCTGGTTGACAAAATCTTCCGATGGTCACTCTAGGGGTTATTACTAGGATTAATCATGATTTGGCTGTTATTCAGGAGGTGGATCAAGGTGAACTATATATTAGTGTTGTGATACAAATGAAACTTGGTAAAATGGTTTGGGAGCTAATTAATGTGTATGGTCCTGTGCAAGAAGAGTTGAAAGGCAGGTTCATGCTAGAATTAAGCAATAAAGTTTCAAATTAGAATGTGCCTTTGATTCTTGGAGGTGATTTCAACCTTGTTAGATTCCCTGATGAGAAGTCCAAGGGTTTGGTGAATATCAAATGGATGGAAGCTTTTAATAATTTTATTAATAGTAGTGGCTTCAGAGAGCTTCATAAGGTTGATAACAAATTTACTTGGACCAATAAATAGAAGGATCCTACGATGGAAGTTTTGGATAGAGTGTTAGCTACTAATAGCTGGGATTCATTGTACCCTTTGACCCTAGTGGTGAATTTAACAAGAGTGGGTTCAGACCACAACACCCTGTTAGTAGATTTGGATAAAGTGTAAGTAAAAAAGATAGGGCCTTTCAAATTTGAAAACTTGTGGCTCCAATAGGAGAGGTTCAAAGAATGGCTGCTGGGAAAATAGCTTTAAATAGTTCTTCTAGAGATTCTAGATCACTGGCAATCCCAAGGTAATCAGCTCAGGAGAATGTTGAGAGGCTGGGGGGCTAACTCTGCTAGTGATTTATTGAGACAAAAAAGCTGTTAATAAATAAGATCCAAGAGATTGAAGAGAAAGAGGAGACTATTATTTTTTCACCTCTGGATTGGGAAGAGAGATACAAATTAGAGAATGAATTAGTGGATATCTATCAAAAGGAGGCTGCATATTGACAAAAATGAAGTTGCCAATAATGGCTTTTACAGGGGATGCTAAATCGACATATTTTCATAGGGTAGCTAATGGCTAGAAAAAGAAAGCCACTATTCTGTCCCTAGAAAATGAGGGTGCTGAAATCATAGAACCAAAAAGTTTGAAGAAACACATTTATATGTTTTATAAGAATGTTTTTGGCTCTGAAGTTGCTCCAACAATTCATCTCTCCAATGACATTTAGGCTGAAAGAGGTTGACTGACAGAGGATGAAAAAGAAGACTTATGTAAGCCTTTTTCCATGGAGGAATTAGGTCAAGTAATCAAGCAAATGAGTTCAAGTACAGCACCTGACCCAGATGGTTTTTCTATCAATTTCTACAAAGAATTTTGGCCTATATTGAAATTTTGGCTCAAGGAGATGCTAGATGATTTTTTGTCGGCAGGCTAAACATATCCAGGATTAACTATGGAGTCATAGTCCTGATCCCAAAAGTTAAAGATGCATGCTCTATCAAACAATTTAGACCTATCTGTCTGTTAAATGTGTGTTTCAAAATCATCACTAAAGTGCTCACTTTGAGGTTATCTTCTATTGCCCATAAGCTAATAGATCAGAACCAATCTACCTTTATCCCAAGCAGAAATATTTTGGATGGGGTGATGCTGTTGCATGAGGTTCTTCATGAGACAAAAATAAAGAAGCAAAAGGGGTCATTTTAAAGCTTGACTTTGAGAAAGCTTGCGATAAGGTGCAATGGAGGTTTCTAGAAGAGGTGCTTCAAAAGAAAGGCTTCGGCAGTAAATGGATCAGTTGGATTAAAAGTGTGGTGGAAGGTGAGAGAGTTTCTATCAACATTAATGGAGAGGTGGGAGAATTTTTTAGAACATATAAAGGTTTATGACAAGGAGACCTGTTGTCACCTCTTCTTTTCAATCTTGTGGGGGATGCCCTGTCAAATGATTTTAAGAACAAGAGAAGCCGGTCTGTTGAGTGGTATGATCCCTCATTTAATAGAAGGGGGTTTGACTCATATACAATACACCGATGACACAATCTTGTTTATGTAGTTCTCGGAATAGAACTTCATCACTATGAAATTCTTGTTATACTGCTATGAAGAGATGTCTAGGATGCAAATCAATTATCAGAAAAGTGAAATAATTGCTTTGGAAGTTTCTAAGGAAGAGGCAGAATATGTGGTTGATCTCTTTAATTATAAATTTGGGGCTCTCCCAATTACTTATCTAGGGCTGCCAGTGAGTGCTTCTAAACCGTCAAAGGCTGAGTTCAGTGGGATTGCTTCAAAAATTAAGAAAAAGTTGTCCACTTGAAAATGTGGACATCTGTCTTATGGAGATAGAATGATTTTAATTGATTCCTGTCTCAGCAACATTCTTATGTATGCCATGGACGTGTTTTTACTTCCTGAGTTGATTCATCAGAAAATAGACAGATTTAGAAATAATTTTTTCTATGAAGGCTTAAGCAAAAAGAAAAAAATACCATGTGGTGAGATGAAGTACTCTATGTACCCCAGAGAAATATGGTGGGATGGGTTTTCTAGATACAAGAGCAATGAATAGGGCTCTATTGGGAAAATGGATTTTCAGATTGGAGGCAGGTCAAAAAGGAATATGTTATGAGCTCCTCAGGAGGAAATACCATTTGGATAAAGGGTTTTTCTTATCTTATCTAAACAATGGCTCATACTTTTGGAAAGGCCTTCACAAAGCCAAAATGTGGGTTTAAAGAGGATATAGTTACAAAGTTGGGAAGGGAGATAAAGTTCAGTTTTGGAAAGATGTCTGGATAGACAAGGTTTCCTTAAGTGTTTGATTTTACAAAATCTTTGAAATTTTCTAGACTCCTAGGATAACTTTTGCTGATGCTCACGATAATAGGGAATGGAACATTTAATGTAGGAGATCTCTGAGTGAGGCTGAGATGGAACAGTGGCTAGTGCCACAGCAAACAACAGAGGTAATTTGCGTGAACAATTTGGAGGACCAAATATTCTAGGAACTGGACAAAAATGGTTTCAGTACAAGAACGCTATATCAATCTGTCACCTTTGGGGTGTGGTAGACACCCATATGAAAGAAGTTTGGAACTGTTCTCTGTCTCTGAAAGTCAAGATATTCACATGACTCATGTTTAAAAATAAGATTTAGGTGGAGGAACAATTGATGAAAAAAATTGGCCAAGTGATCCTAACTGCAAGTTATGTGGACAGTTAGAATCTGTGGACCATCTATTGTTTCAGTGCCCTTTGTCCTAGTTTTTATGGTGTTTCATCCGTGATTCTTTAAACTGGGTTAAAGGCCCAAATTGTAGAGCTGAATTTCTAGAGGAGATAATTCAAAAGGGGAAGAGTATTAGAGGAAGAGATATGCTGCTTTGGGTTCTGGCTGCAAGCGCTTGGACTCTCTGGATTAACCAAATTGATTTTATTTTCAAAAACATTCTTCTTTCTGATGCTTTGCAGATTGTTTTTAAATTGACATCCTTGCTATCCCAGTGGTTGTCCCTGGTGTCGGCGCGTGCAATGGAAAAGGCGTCAAAGTGGCTGGACTCGCTCCATGTCAATTTGCAGCTGATGACAAGAACAAGAAAGGAAGGAAACGTCTCTGGATAGCCGAAAGAAGGGCTCCTGGGTGGCGATTTAGTATGAAAACATGGTGGCTTTTGGAGATGTGTTTTGAGGATCATGGTGGTCTTTTAATACCTTTTGTGCACTTTGATGCAATTTATAAAAAATTGCCATGAACTTATGTTTTAAAGTGGCAGTGTTGGTTATATTCCTCTTAACGAGGGTGTTGTCTTTTGTAGAGCATAGCTGCTAAAATTTCAAAACATTTAGCTCTGGATGTCATGTTTGACTGTAAGCTAGTAACCCTAGCAAACAAGTTGCTTTCAATCAAGGCAGGGCTTAATAGCTTTTTCTCATGAAAAAAATGACTTTTTTTGCTTTTTGCAATAGGGCTCCCTAAAGGTGTGGCTTTGTTAAAAGACGCTATAATTTTATAGTATTTTTTAACACTGTATATATTATTTTATCGTTTTAGGCTACTTTAAAGAGAGTAGCTTTTTGAAATGCCGAGATGCTCCTGTGAGCTAAACATCTCGAGTTGAAATTCCTCGATTTTTTTAAAAAATAATATATTTTTTATTCAAAATTTTAATTTTGGTATACGTTTTTTAAAATTTGTAAAAATAGTCTACTGTTAGTAAATGGTCTGTCGACAGAGACTTTTTTGAGGTCTGCCGACAGAGGTGTCGACAAAGGTCCTGTCAGCAGCTACGCTGGCAAAAATAGCATCTATCGATAGACCATCTGTCGATAGACAATCTGTCGACAGAGTAATAGTGCTTTATCGGTAGACCATCTGTCGAAAAAGGCTCTGTTGGCAGATGGTCTGCCGACAAAGGTTGAATTAGCTGATAGAGGCTATTTTTGCCAGCGTGGCTACTGACGAAAGCTTCGGTCGATAGACCATTTGCCGATAGTAAGCTATTTTTATAATTTTTGAAAAACGCATACTAGAAATGAAATTTTGAATAAAAAATATATTATTTAGAAAAAAATTCAAATTCCTCCGACTTCACGGCCTTGTTTTTTAATGGACTAAACATAGGCTCTCGATGCTATTGTTGCCACCTTCATTGTGACTGAAGATGTTGCTTTTGAGTCACAGGATATTTTGAGCATTTGGACCAGTTTGAAGCTGTGCTGGGCCGCAACGAGAGAGAGAGAGGCAGCTGCAGCTTTCGGTCCGTTTGCGAGGGCGGAGAGCGGCCATGACACGTGATGCGAGATGCCGAGGAGTGGGCGAGTGGCGAAGGATCGAGGATGCCACTTGCCACGCTCGCGTCCAGGCGCGCGCGCGCGCGGGGCATATATCTTCTCCCCGGTCTGGCCAGGCTCACGACAGCCATTCGTCTTCCCGCGATGGGCACTCACCTTGCCTCGTCACGCCGCGCTCGCGCTCGCGTTCGCGACCTGACCTGACACGGGAGAGGGGGGGAGATCTTCTTTGGGAGTTGGGACAGCGCCGTCTCCGTCTTCTCCTCTGGACACTGGAGCCGAGCCGAGCTTGCTTACTTGCCCGGCAGCACGCAACGAAGACCTGGGGGCGCTGACGGAGGCCATGCTCCACCTGCTGCCGCTTGCACTCTCCTCCTCCTGCCCCTGCGGGAGCCGCCCGCCTCCGCGGCGGTTCCTCGACCCAGGCGATGGCGGCCCGCCGTCCCGGGGAGATCGGGATGGATTTCTTGGAGGCGGCGTTAGGACGTTCCGGAGGCGGGCGCTCCGAGGGACCGACGTCCGGTCAGACACCTCGTCGTCGTCGTCGCGGAAGGGACGGGACGACGCGCGGCACAGCGGAGGGGCGGGCCACGGGGGTTACGACGACAGCGGCGGGGCGCTGCTGGCGTCGGTCAAGAAGCTGCTGCTGCTTTCTGGGTCGGCGCAGGAAGACGCGGCGGGGGAGGAGGAGCATGGGCAGTTTCCCAAGCGGTGGGCTATCGTCTTCCTCTGCTTCTCCGCCTTCCTCCTCTGCAACATGGACCGTGTATGCCCTTCTGCTTCTCTCCTCATTACCATAGCCAACGATCTAACCCTGGATTCTTTTTTCACAACCCCATTTCCACATGTTAATGGGATGTGCAACTAATCCTGTTCCTAATTGCAGGATGCACTTTCTTTCGATGATTCGACAGTTAAAAATGAGCCAATTCCTAATTGCAGTTGTTACCGTGTTACTATATATTGGCAGTTCCAATCTTTCTCTGGGGATTAATATTTCACCATTTGCAGGTAAACATGAGCATTGCTATTCTGCCAATGTCTGCAGAGTTCGGCTGGAACCCGCAAACTGTTGGCCTCATTCAGTCCTCTTTCTTCTGGGGCTACCTTCTAACTCAGGTCTGCATACAGCACTAATGTGGTTCATGCATCCAGGATATCTCCATCCAAGATGAGGGACCAGCATGATCGATGCACTTGCCATTGCAGATAGCAGGAGGAATATGGGCAGATACAGTTGGAGGGAAGACTGTTCTTGGCTTCGGTGTTGTTTGGTGGTCAGTAGCCACAGCTCTTACTCCTGTTGCGGCCAAGCTGGGCTTACCATTCCTCCTTGTGGTGCGTGCTTTCATGGGAATTGGTGAGGTGAGCATTGCTAATTCAAATTATAGATGCATGTATCTACACCTAACAATTTTGATGGCATAGAAGTTCTGTGCAAATGCTAATGTAGAGCCCCTGTGAGATGCTATCCTAGTTTCTTTTGAATGATAGTCAAATGATAGAACATTCGGGGAAAAAAGGATTTATATGGAGCTAACATGAAGGTGAAGTTGAAATTTTGGTGTGTCCCAGAATCCCTTTTGATCACTTGGACAGTATTGCTGAATATTACACCTTTCATCATGTGTGTGGTATTCAGACTGCTTCAATGTTTCAGAGAGTGCATTTCATTTTAGACATGCACTTCACTTGTGCTTTTGGGGGCTATTTGATATTCTTTATGCACCTGGTATTGATGTGGTAAACATATAATTTCCCCCAGGGAGTTGCCATGCCTGCAATGAACAATATTCTTTCGAAATGGGTTCCTGTATCAGAGAGGAGCAGATCATTGGCTCTTGTATATAGTGGAATGTACCTTGGGTCGGTGACAGGACTTGCATTTTCCCCATTGCTGATACATAAATTTGGTTGGCCATCAGTCTTCTACTCCTTTGGGTCTCTTGGGGTAGTTTGGTTCACGACATGGGCGAGAAAGGTATTTATTTGTCTTCAGTTCACTATTTCACTTGGTGTTGTGAATCACAGTATTGCTTTTCTATTTTTTGTCATATCTTAAATTTGTGACCTGCTTCTTTAAAGGCATATAGTACTCCACTTGAGGATCCTGGAATTAGTGCTGCAGAGAAGAAGCTTATAACTAGTCAAAGCACAGGAGGGGAGCCTGTTAAAGAAATTCCATGGGGACTAATATTATCGAAACCACCTGTTTGGGCACTTATAGTGTCTCATTTTTGCCATAACTGGGGAACTTTCATCTTGCTCACATGGATGCCTACATACTACAACCAGGTATGCTCAGCATCATAGTTTTCCACTTGAGGATCTTGAACTGCAACCCCTATTGTATAAAAAGCATTTTGAAATAGGTTCTGAAATTCAACCTCACGGAATCTGGCCTTATCTGTGTTCTCCCCTGGCTAACTATGGCGGTTTCTGCAAATTTTGGTGGTTGGATAGCAGATACACTTGTCAATAGAGGATTTTCAGTGACAACAGTTCGCAAGGTAAATTAATCCCTTGGCGTTTTGAGTAGACTTACTAATGAAGTCATGAAATTCCATGAGGAATCATCAAATTCAAATAAAATATTGATGTCTTGTTTGGTACAGCTCTAAATTCAAGATTCTTGGAGCTTGTCAAACCTAGCTCTAATAAATTTTAGATGTAGAGTTGTGGATATATTAAGGGTATTTAGATGGTCATCTGGTTTTTTTTTTGGACTAAAAATAAAAGTTTAAACCGTTTTATTTTATAATACAAATTCTAGATCTAGCATGGATCTCGAAGTTAGAGTTGTGCCAAATAGACTTTAAATACATATTGCTTAAAAGTGAGAATGAGGAGTTAAAACTACTTCATATCCATAGTCCATCAAGTTGAGTGGTTTATTTTTTCTGTTGTGTTCTATGTACACCGGCAGATCATGCAATCAATTGGATTCTTAGGGCCGGCATTTTTTCTGACTCAACTGAGCCATATAGATTCACCTGCAATGGCAGTGTTGTGCATGGCATGTAGCCAGGTAACTGTCCGTTTGACTTCTTGTTTATTTCTATTATTCTGTCATGCGATAGAACAACTATGCTTTATATCTGAATGGCCATTTTAAGATCTACCTTGGTATTTCAAGCATAATATTTTTCCTTTTATTGTTCAGGGAACTGATGCATTCTCGCAGTCTGGTCTATACTCAAATCACCAAGATATCGGTCCTCGATATGCTGTAATCAAATCTCATTGGCACAACATTTCATCAAACCACGCAGTTTCAGAGTTCTGTCTGAAACACTGACTTTAAGTGAACCTAAATGGTGCTAAACAGAGATTGCCTTCTCCTGCCTTGCAGGGTGTACTACTTGGTCTTTCTAACACGGCTGGGGTTTTAGCTGGTGTTTTTGGTACAGCAGCAACAGGATACATCTTGCAGCACGGTTTGGCCTGAAATCCCGTTTCCTTCTGTTAGATACTGGCTAACGGATTGCAATTTTGCGATCTTTTACACTATTTATGTTGCCCCTTTAACAAATGCAGGTTCTTGGGATGACGTCTTCAAAGTGTCCGTTGTGCTTTATCTGGTTGGAACTTTGGTCTGGAACCTATTCTCAACCGGTGAAAAAATTATTGATTGATGTTTGTATGTAGCCTGCTTACAGTTCAAGATTGAAAGCACATACAGTTCTGTAGCTGGTGAGATGAAAAATTGCATCTCGATCAACCACCCATGCCATGTGAAGCTCAACTCTTGGCAGAAACAAAACAACAGATTGCAGATTCTAGCATGTTGCTGCACATGCAATTCACTGTAGATGTTTGCCGTGTGCCCTGCAGTCAACGCATATACAGATGTGAATCATATGCATGAGTTGAGCGACACCCAGCAGCCAGGTTTATAGAATTGTACACTGAGTAAGCATAGCTATATAGGTATTCTGTAATCTGTACAGCTTTAGAAGAAGAATTCGATATCCATCATACACCATAGTATTTTTGAATTATTACACAATTTTCTTGAATAGATTATTTCTGTAACAGCTCATCATAGTTAAAAAAAAAGTCTAGTACGAACTTGGGAAGCATTTGATGAGCATGAATGCACTCAAACCCATAATACTGGGATCTTCCCTGATTCTTGTTAATTTCAACTGTTTCTGACGGCACTTAGCATTTGATGAGTATGGTCTCATCAACGATTCGTACCATATGTTTTGCTCAACATGACGTACAGTTTTAAACTTTCATCTATACTCACGTAAGTATATCAGCCAACGCATGTATTAATATTACCCTCTCCATTTCATGTTACAAATCATTTGACTTTTGTAATTTAAATTTCTCCAACTTTGATCAAATTTAAAAATATGTATAATAACACCTACGATATCAAATAAATAAATACACTTATTAAGATATATGACATGTTTCATGGTAGATTTAATAAAACTAAATTGATTTTGTATTTGTTGTTATATATTTCTATAAAATTAATCAAAATTAGAGAATTTTGAGTTATAAAAAGTAGTTAACAGACATCAGACAAAAAAAGCACGTTAAAGATGATTCGAGGGGCTGTTAGAAATGAAGAATTTAAGGAGAAAAAAGAGCAGAATCAATAGTACCAGCGCCGTTTATTTGTCAAAAAAAGAGAGCACGTTCCAGCCTACCATATTGGGGCAGACCAAAATGGCATCTCAACAGTCAACAATGTGAATGTAAAGATGACTTTTGCACCAAACCCGGAATAGGACAACTGAATCAAAACTGGATAAATATTTATACCTAGTTCATCAAGCAACAATACATTACAGGGTATTATCAGTTTACGGGGTCTCAGGCTTGCGATAAATAGTTACCCTACAGGCGTTGAGTTGTAGCCTACTCTTTTATTTGCAGTAATTCAAACAAGCAGAGCAACCAGTCTTGCACATTTCCAGGTACTTCAACAAAGTTAATCCACTATTGATATATATCACACAAGCGATGAGAAGTTGGGAACTGATTGGTACTTTCAACAGTCTGTGCCATATGCTGCAAGCCCTTGCAACTCTGGTCCCTCCAACCTTGGGTTTTTGTCAAAGCTACACAGATAAAAAATGGCTGAGTAACAATGTTTTGCATATTTAATAATTTGCAAAGTCCATCTACCTCAATTGACGGCAATCAAATAAAACTAGTCCACAATACATAAAATAATCATGAACCGAGCTATAGCTCGGTGGTTAGAGCACCAGCTGTGGCCTCACCCACCCAGGCTCAAACCCAGGCATTGCACCTTTCTTCTTACAAAAAATGTGGTGAGGGCATGGGGCGTCATCCCCTCCATCGAAAAAATCCATAAAATAATCATTAATTGTGTTGCTTAGTTCCCATTCAGTAACATAATGATGAAAATAAATAAATATTGTGGATCTATGGCAATACCACAGCAAGAATGAAACTGGCTCTTAGAAGATAAGGAATTCAACAAAAATATGACTAGAACACTCTTTTATTGACACATAGGAATATGCATAACATAGCAACCAAAGCAATGTTGCTACAAAAGATGAGCTGCAACTCTAAAATCAAACAAAAACTT
The DNA here is from genome assembly GCA_000418225.1 of Zizania latifolia. Classification (NCBI taxonomy): domain Eukaryota; kingdom Viridiplantae; phylum Streptophyta; class Magnoliopsida; order Poales; family Poaceae; genus Zizania; species Zizania latifolia. Next base: position 208,998 of record KE373073.1, read on the forward strand.
AGTTGGGGTCTCCAAGCCATCGATTTTATAACTTCAAGCCATATGGTTTGGGGCTGATGGAATAGCACGGCTAATGGCTCAAGTCCTCTCAATTATGCAAAAGCAGAACATTTGATGCACAAATGCACAAAACAAGTTAACATCATTGTAAAATCAATTGAAAACAAGCCTGTAAATCATACTTTCTCAGGGGTATATGCTCAAAAGGCCCAGTAGTTGGAATTGTGCCACAAAGATCATTGTTTGAGACATCTCTGGAAGTATGCATAGATAAGATAAAATATCATCATTAATACGTACAGAAGAATATATAATTCACTAAATGTAGCATTGTTAGCTGAGCACTTACATCACTTTGAGGCTCGAGATTTTTGTAAGTTCCCTTGGGATTGGACCAGTCAATCTGTTGTCATTAAGACGTCTATGGAAACATAAAAAATTGGATAATTAACATGGTGTGGTGAAGTATGCATATGACTTAAAAGGAAAATGATGTATGCATATGCAAGAAAAATGGTGCAGTTGTGCAGGCATAGACATGTTAACTAAGTTTAGTTACTCACAAGAATACTAAGGACCTCAGCTTGCTAAGTTCTTTTGGTATGGCCCCGGTAATGTTGTTGTTATACAGGTCCAAGCTAACAAGGCTCTTCAGACTCCCAAGTTCAGCTGGGATGGTGCCTTGAATATTGTTCTTGTAGAGCTCTCTGCAACAATTTTTGAAAACTAATTAGAGCATTAACATGAATGTTAAGTTCAATCGCACTAAAATAGTAAAATACCACGAAACTCAGGATGACCAAAGCATATCTTATAAAAAAATGATACTAGGGTTTAGGCTCAAATAACAAGAGGACCTGAGAGGAAACAGGTCACTTGGACAACTCAGTGTAATATATTGTCTTGTCAAAGGACATTGCTCAAGCTGATTAAGTTGCAGAGAAAATGGACAAGGGAGAAACCCTTTGAAGTTTATGAGCATTGTTAGCATTGCATATTAACAGCTCATATCAAGCCCATATGCTCAAATAGAGCTGAGACTCCCAGCATGTAGGGTTGGTTTATGATCTAACTAAAAAATCAGAATCATTTCACCTGTTAACCAAAATAGTAATCCAGCAATGCTCTAGTGTCATGCTAGTATGTGACTAGGCGAAAGATAAGTATAATCACATAACAGGAAGTCAGAACTCAGAAGATAAAATCAATAAGTTAGTAATTACATGCCATAAGGAGCTGTTGAAATCCATGGACTATATTCTAGATTTCTGGTGAAGGGAGAGTTTTCCCCCAATTTTTCAGTACCTACCATGAATTTTGTAGCTTAATTCAGGAAACTGCTGTTTAAATGACTTAATAAATCCTCCCCGAGGGCTCTACGAATTTAAAAAAGGTGACAAAAAATGAAACAAGGCCCAAGCAGTTGGCACTATACTCACTACTGATTATACAGGACATGTAAGTTTTAGTTTATCAGTGACAGGCTGACAGCTGTTGCAGCCATCAGAGAAAGCTCTTTGGCTTTTGCTGATCAACTCTACAGCCTTACATGTCATACTATGACTAGGCAAAACAAAACATTCCAGAAAATAGGGCACCCATGTGTAGAAAGACTCACATATATTGTAGATGCTCGAGGTGTCCCAGTTCAGGAACAAGATGGCCTGATAAATTTGAGTTACCCAAATATCTACAAAATACACAATTCTAAGAGAGTATCCCATGTAATAATTGGAAAGGAACAGAATATGGAATAATAATTCATGTCATATGCATGTGGAAGGTAGTCAACACATGCATGTGGCCTCGCACAAGGAGATTATATGTTTAGGTCCAGAGCAATATTAGGTAACATAGCTAAGCAAATCTCCCATATATATTTTTCTGAGAAGTGATGACTTTCATAGTGAACGCTTCATTGAAGGAAACCACTTATATGAAGAAATTGCTTGCTTTCAAGAACCAAAAATATATAATAGCCAACTTCTGAGAATTCGAACCAATTGGGTATACAAGAACTACAAAAATGTAGTCGTACAGTAAAAGCAGTATGGTGTTGCGAAAGTTGAGCTTAAGGCTATAACTTGCATCAGCATAAAAACATGAGTGAATTATTAACATGCAAACTATTAATAGTAAGCTACATGCAGAGAGTATTAAAGGGTTAGTTAAGCTTTACTGCAGTTGCAAACTAACAATTGCTGATATAGACAAACCTATTTTTCAAAGAACTCTCCCGACAAACTGTCATTGTAACAACAAGTATACACAGGCAAAAGAATGTTGTCAAATCTAGTTAAAAGATATATACTAATTGCGTGCTTTGCCATTGCATCAGTAGTTCACCAGAACTGAATGAACTACACGATCACCATATCCCATTGATCATAATACTTGTGCATTTAAAGAACAGTACTTGGCATCAGCAGTTTAGCACAGTGTCAAAACGCTACAGATCAACGGAGGCAGCGACCATGAGCCGCTGGGATGATAGGAGAGGAGCCCAGCCTCACTCACAGGCCGGTGACGCGGCCGGCGGGGTCGCAGGCGACGTGGAACCAGGTGCAGGGGTGGACGAGGGTGGGGTCCCAGCTCTGCAGCACGCCCCGGGGGTCCGCCAGCGCGCACCGCAGCGCGTACAGCGCGTCCCCCTCCGAGTTCGACACCGAAGCCACGCCGGCCGGCGACAGAGCCGCCGCCGCGACCATCGCCGATGCGAGAGCCGCCGGCGACCAGGCCATCGAGCTAGGCTCGGGTTTAGTTAGAAGCGGGAGGGAGGGGAGCGAGGAGTGGGGAAAGTTGCAGTAGGGAGAAAGATCTTTCTTTGATCGCGCGGATCTTCTCGAATCGTTTGGCACGTTTACGTGTGTTTTCAAAATTTCTAATTTATACGACACATGATATTTTATCATTATTTTTTATATTATATACATTGTTGAGGAAATGACTCCCACTGTACTTAAGGATTGACTAAGAGCTAATCAAGAGACATCAAATTTTAAAGCACCCTCCGAAGACTTCTAGACTCTGACTAAAACATTGTTTTGGAGCCTCTTCACCAGGTTCGAAGGCCTCTACATCAGGTTCGGAGCCCTCCTTCACCAGGTTCGAAGATCCCTTCACCAGGTTCGGAGCCCCTCTTCACTAGGTTCGGAGCCCCCTTCACCAGGTTCGGAGTGCCCTTTCACCAGCTTGACTCAAAGGCCCTGAAACCACTCTAGAGTAAGAGCCAAAATTAGAGGTTCCAGTCCTCTCTAACAAGACATATATTTTACGGTGTTCATACGGTATTTTACCATGTTACTCATATATAATCCTCTGTATATCACTGCTATAGTCGATTGTAAGTAGAGGATAGTTTGATAACATCATATTTATATTGTACCTATAAATATCCTCCTCCTTGTAAGGGGAAGGGAATCGAACACTTGTAGTGTTAATCGATACTACTTCTGTACGAAGGTTATTATCTATTACGGAGGCCTCGGGCAGAGTTCGAACCCCTGTCTACCCTTCGAACCCTTCAAGGTTCTAAACACTAAAAATCTATTACGTATTATCTGATTACGCCAACATACATGATAACTTATATTATTTATATTATATGGATTGAAGTATAAACAAAAATGAAAAAATAATATAAACTATAGTATGATAACTAGAACCCTAGCAAATAAAAACACATGCTCAGGACTCCTTTGAAATGGAGGAATTTTGAAGAAATTTTGGAGGATTTATTCTAAATTCTATGAAAATCCTGTAAAATTTATGTGTTTTAAAGGAGCCCTCAAGGTAGAATAGGCCCAAGATATACCTAATACACACAAGTAAAGTCACTAGAATGTCTATATTTGATTTGTCTGATTATTCTTAAAAGCAAAAGTTTTAGTGACTCCTCTTTATTGAAATTAGCCCTAGAAGTTGTACTAAGCATGCCTTTATGTCAGTAATGGTGGATTATCACAGTGTTATTGTTTTGAAATGTTGAATCTTTGTGTGGTTTTGGAATGTTGAATCTTTGTGTGGTTTTGGAAGGGGGCAAATGAGACTAGAGCTCATGGAAATTTTTGCTGCTTTGCATAGTTTTGTTCATTTGAAACAATGCAATATGAAACAAATATATCACTACGTAATACATATATAATATATCTCTAGTCATTAATATATGGTGTTTAAATATTGATTTTACTATTAAAAACGCGATACTGAATGGAGTATATTTTTTCTTATGCTTTACAAAAAATATCCAAAATTTGTTCTAGCGTAATCTCCATATTTCTTTCTCACACATGCAATTAAAACATTGTCGTATTCTGATCCAGACGACGTGTACAGATGTTCCACATGTGTATTTGCATTCCTGGTTTTTGCATATGCATTCTTGTGTATTCCTATGTCTTTTTCGTCATACATGTGTTTTTCTTTCTCATATAATGAGGCCATTAATTTAGGATTTCTTTAGTTGGCATGATGAGATGGAATAGAATGGAGCTGCTTCAATTCAGTTGTTTGATTGAGGACAGGACATACGAATCTAGTGTTTTGTGGCAAGAACAATAGTATGAAACAGTTCTATTACTAGGAGTTTGGATGGAGAGATATTCTAGAACGAGATAGAACGATCCTATTTTTTAGGCATTTGAATAGGAAAGACAGATAGAACAGGATAAACACTAAAAAGAAATATTCCTTCAAGATTTGGGACGAGCTTGTCCCACTCGTGCACAACAGGGGAAATGCGAGCACAGAGGTGGGCAGTAGCGAGTTGGCTAGCGGTGACGGACAACGGAGCGAGCGTGAAGGGCAAGGCAGCGGTAAGTTGGTAGCGGCGGGCGGCCAGGGCATAGGGTAGAGCGACCAGGTCGGAGTGTGGCCGAGGTGGAGCGGCGCGACACCAGGACGGAGCATGACTGGGGCTGCATGGTGTCAGGGTGGAGCGTGGCAGTGACTAGAGCACCAATGGTGCTGGCCTACTAGGAAGAAGTGAGATGATAGGATGACGTGTGGGGCCTAAATGTAAAGTATCACATTTCATTTTATTAGCACCTTCAACAAAAAAAATAAAATAGATTCATCCCGCTAACCAAATAAAAAATAGAATGATCCTATTCCAAAAAGAGAGATGGAACCATCCTATCCACCATATCCCCAATCCAAACACAGCCTTAGATCCTTAGTTTAAGGATGGAATGCATAATGTTGCCCCTCTTTACGTGTGGAGACGTGTGGTGAGGTACCCCTAAATTTACTAAAGAAAAAGGTACAATTTACAACCCTGAACTATCACGATAGTTTAAATAACCTCATAAAGTAAAATACCATTTAAGCAACCCAAAAAATTTGAAAACTAGTTTACCGTTGAACTATCCGTGCGATTTTGCTGACGTGGACGACATAACAGCTGTTTTTCGCTGACGTGGACGTCGTGTCGCTTGCTGAGCTGGCTATCAACATACTTTTGTCCGAAGAACCCCCTGCGCCCAAACATAACACCCCCATCTTCTTTTATCTCCCGTTCAACTAGGGTTAGGCGATGACGAAGGAAGGTGGTAGCCCGAGTTGAGGTGTTGGCTGGACATCAAGGCTGTCGCCGGTGCCGTATAGGGAGAGGCCTCTAGATTACTAGCCCCCCGTGTTCTGCCATTGCCAGAGAAAGGCAGCCCTGTTAGAGATAAAAGATAGTCTTCTATAGATAAAGATAGAAGTATCTAGAGATAAGATATTTATCTCCATCTCAACCACCGTGTAATTCTCACTGCGGTTTTGACAGCCATATAAATAAAGCTACGCGGCTTCGAGAGAGGTTCAGTGCTTCTGCAAAGATTGATATGGTATCAGAGTATCCTCCTCGTAGATACATCTACTAGCCACCATGAGTGCATCATCATCATCTTTATCTTTGGCCGGTGTCTCGCCATTTGTTGTTCCGGTGACAGGGAAGCTAGGCAAGAACAATTACTTGCTATGGAAGGCGCAAGTTCTTCCTGTCGTGAGAGAAGCCCAGGTGTTTGGCTACCTTGATGGCACCACTGTTTCTCCTACAAAGGAGATTGATGTCAAGGATGGTGATAAGATTGTCAAACAGCAAAATCTAGCATGCGCGTAGTGGATTGCTATGAATCAACAAGTTCTTGGATATTTGGTGTCCTCTCTTTCATGCGATGTGCTGACACAGGTGGTTTCGGTTACAACGGCGGCACAACTCTAGACAACACTTGAGGAGATGTTTTCCTCAAGGACTCGTGCATGGGCAATTAATACCCTCATTGCACTCTCCACTACAAAGAAAGGTAATATGTCTGTTAATGAATATATTACCAAGATGAAAGCTTTAGGGGATGAAGTTGCAGCTGCTGGCAAACCACTTGATGATGAGGAGATGGTATCATACATACTTGCTGGCCTTGATCCTGATTTTGAGCCAGTAATATCAGTAGTAGCAGCTAGAGCAGAGCCGGTCACAATGGCTGAGCTTTACTCACAATTGCTAGGATTTGAAGGAAGAGTAGAGCTTCGGCAAGGCACGTACCAAGTTTCTGTGAATGCTGCTTCATTTGGACGAGGAGGGAATCAACGTGGCCATGCTCGTGGTCGTGGAAATCCTCCTCGTGGGAATTCTCCTGTTATCAATTCAGGTCGTGGCCACAGTGGAGTACGTGGTCAATCTGGAGGTCGTGGAGGTGAGCGCCCGATCTGTCAACTCTGTGGGAAGATGGGGCACACAGTTAGCATCTGTTGGCATCGCTACAATCTAGACTTCGTCCCACAAGAAAAGATTGCGTCCGCTGCTACTACACAGCCTATGCAGTCCTATGAAATTGATACAAACTGGTATGTAGATACTGGTGCAACAGACCATATCACATGAAAACTAGATAAGTTGAGCATTCAGAAAAAGTACAACAGAGGATATTAGATTTATGTGGCCAACGGTACATGTTGGGGATATCTGACTAGTCCACCCAAGGGGGTACCCGAGGTGGTGAATAGATTATAGGAAAGCGTGGCACTCTCGAGTCCTATGGTCGACTCTAAAGAATAAGAGCTAAGATTTATACTGGTTCAGGCCTCCCGGAGGATAATAGCCCTATGTCTAGTTTTTTTTAGATTATTATGGTGTCTAAGCTTACAAAGCAATGAGCCTAAGCGACGAAAGCATAAAAGCATATCTCTGAGGGATGCCTCGCCTCCCTTATATAATCAAGGGGCGGGCTCAATAACCTAGGACTCTATTTTGAGTCGGTTTCCTAAATATCCAAGATTACATACCGAACCTGGATCCTTATTCCCTAATTACAAGGATCCAGGTATAAACATATCTCTTTATACCGGATATAGAGCTCGGTTACTATATAAGGATCTGATATTCCTTATCAAAATCGAACCCCTCTTCATGCGCCATACCGAACTCAAATGCTGGGCTTGGACTACTCTCATTCTGGGCTAATAAGCCTATCGTGAGATATCCGGGGGTCATATCCCCGACACAGCTCCAGATTCAGGATTTTTAGAGCTGGTCAAACCTAGCTCTAAAAAATCATGAATCTAGAGATGTGGATGAATTGAGGGTAATTAGTTTTATTTTGAACTAAAAATAAAAGTCTAAACTAATTTATTATACCGCACAAACTTTAGATCCAACATAAATCTTAAAACTAATTTATTATACTGCACAAACTTCAGATTCAACATAAATCTTAAAGTTGGAGCTATACAAACAAGCTCTAAATAGGTCATAAGTCTATTCCTATTCTTATTGATGAAAAAACTTTTGTTTTGAGACTTTTCAAGATTATTTGTGTCTTCACATCAACTAATAGAAAAAAATATTCTAAATAATACTATTATCAATTTGTGGGGGATAGCCCCCCGGTAGGCCACGTGGCGGTTTCCT
>KE373073.1:220780-255373 GCA_000418225.1 Zizania latifolia
TGTTCATACAACTTAATTCCAGCAACAAAAAGTCCATACAACTGAATTTCAGCAACACATATGTCCATACAAATTAATTTCAGCAACAAATCTGTTCATACAACTTAATTCTAGCAACAAAAAGTCCAATCAACTATATTTCAGTAACAAATATGTACATACAACTTAATTACAGTAACATAGCTCATAATAGTACTAATACATATTAATTTGCATAATGGTTTTGACGGTCTACCCACATATTATCAGCAATTGTTTGCCTAAAACCAACCATTGCAAAATGCTCAATTGCTTGACCAGTTGATGAGGTAGCATGGTTTTGAATTGGCCAATTAGAATCTTGTATAATGAACTCATCGCTCCCATCTTGTACGACAAAATTATGAATTATGCAGCAAGCTACAACAATATCTACTTTAGTCAGGAAAGGGAAGTATGGAATGGCATCATCAAGAATTTTGAATCTCCTCTTAAGTGATACAAATGCACGTTCTACCGTCACACAAAGCGATGAGTGCCTAAGGTTGAACAACTCCTTCTCATTTTGCACCAGATTATTCCTCCACTCATTCAAATGGTACCGTACTCCACGAAAAGGAGGCAAAAATCCTGGTTTGGCTTCATATCCGATATCAACTAAGTAGAATTTGCCTAACATATTATGCACAAGGTGGTCACATTTCAAGAAATCAACAATTGGCACGAAGGTCATATATGTAGATAAAATTGAGCTAGTGATTTATTCTATTTACCTTGTGGCACACGAAGGACATTCTCACGTTCTAAAGCATCCCATAAAACTAGAGCATCATGTGCTGTGCCTTCCCAACCGGCCAAGACATAAGTAAACCGTAGGCCAAAATCTACGGCTGCCATTACATTTTGCGTTGGATAACTCTTTCTACCACGAAAGGCATGCTCCATATCTTCAGGAATAGATGCTCTTACATGTGTGCCATCAATAGCTCCAATACAATCCTAAGTTATGTTCAGTATAATCATAAAGGGTTAGGGACTAAACAAGCTTACATAATTCAAATGTGAAAATGTAGGGATGAACCTCACACCTTAAAATAAGGGTCCCACAAGGGGTTTCCTTCTATTTTGGATGGAATTTGCAATGACGGAGGCCTAATTAGTTCCGCTCTTAGCTCACCAATTGCACAAAGTACCTTGTTGAAATAGCGACTTACTGTTTCTCCTGATCTATCATAATAAATGGCAACTAACCTATTCTTAAGGTTATGCCCCACGGTATTTAGAAACATAGCAACATGTTGCTCAATACACATATGAATGGCATCTTGAAGCAACCCACTATTCCTAAAAAGATTACAAAACCGAAAGAAACATGCTCTATTCAGTCTAAGCATGTTTACACAAGTTGTATCATCTTTCCAAATTTTTGTGTTTAGGTATTCTAGTCTCCTTCTATCCCTTTCCTCAATTGGCCCATAAGTAATACCGACTCTACTGGCACGTCTTTTTCTTTTTCTAGACTCAATTATCATGGTTACCATCGACAAAAACCAATATACAGCAGCAGAACAAATTAGAGCCTTAGTCCTCTGATCCATCTACAATAGAATAATCAAAGAAACAAAAAGTTGGAGTGATAATTTTTTCAGCATACAGTTTGCATATGTTTTAGCCTACATCAAGAATTGTGAAACAAACATGCCTCAAGCACAATCACAATCACAATCAAAAAGGGCAGCAAACTTAAAATAAGAAATCAACAAACAGGAGCAACCTTGGTCTTCTTCACTGCACGCAAAAGTGTGAGGGAGCAGTGAATCAGCTTCCTGCAGCTGTGCGTCACCTGGAGCAATAGCCATAAGGGACAATATTATATCATTTCAAATGAAATGTGTATGAGAATAGATCATCATTGGAAAAAAGAACTGGCATAATCTAGATTTTTTCCTTCTTTTGAATATGCATAAGTAAAAGATCTTCAATGGACGAGGAAAAGAAAACAAAAGGCATGGAAATCTATGTTGTGTTGTCTGAAGGAATAGATCTTCAACAGACGAGGAAAAGAAAACAAAAGGCATGAACATTGTATAACATGAGCAACTAGCAACTAGCAAACTGCTACTAGTTGTGAGATGACGCAACTCTGTTTTCAGAGCCAGAAACAAACTACTACTAGCAGCAACGCAGCAAAAGTTTAGCAGCAAACTGCTGCTAGCCACTTGAAGCAGCAGTCAAGATCAGCAAGATTTCATCCACGAAAGAAAGGAAAACAAGATTTCTTTGAACGATCCCCTCCCGCTTTTGCTTACCCTTAGCCACGCCTTAGCCTAGATCTGTGCATTGCCACGCCGCCGCCTTGATCCACGCAGCGTCACCGAGATCTGTGTAGCGTCGTCACTAAGATCCACGCAGCCGGGAGTTGCTTCGCCTGGATGCGCCGCCTTCTTCTTCACCGGGAGCCCAGGATGCGCCTCCAGTCTCATCGCCTGGATGCGTGAGTGCAGCCCTATTTTTTGGGGAGGACTCTGCGAGGAGAAGTGGGATGCCCGCGTCCCACAAAAAAAAGAGGATTGCACTGTCCCATCTCTGTACCGAATATTCGCTAGTGGGATGTCCCTGACTCTGCACGTCCCTCATCCAAACACCTCTAAAAATAGGTTCATCCTATCTCATCCCACCTGATCCTTGTAACCAAACGCCTCATAAGATGCTAAAGTTAAGATGTAAAAAAATTGACAGTACCACGGTAGGGTTAACGCTACGGCGCAATAACCTTGTTAACCTCGGTAACTATGATTATCGAGCGGTAACCAACCTTCGGTTTGATTCAAAATTTGAATTTAAAAATTTTGAAAATAATTTATAAATATTTTTTCAAAAATATTAAATTTTTATAAATTTATGAGCAAAATAATATCAGTATAAATAAAAAGAAAATGAAAAAATGGCCCAACCCAAAAGGGCAGATTTTTTGTTTTTTTTTCAAAAAATGGTATTACGAAATATGCTCTACCATTTAATTCTAACAAAAGAATAATAATTTTTATACCAAATATTTTTATCATTGTATCGCAAATTTTCTTTATGTTCCTAAAATTTTTCTAGATGTTTCCTATATTTTTCTGTTTTTCTGCTTTTTTCTATTTTTTTGATTTTTTTAAATAAATCGGTCACTTTTTGATACAAACCAATCGCCAAACCGCTCAGTAATCGTTTACTTCAAAATTTTAAATTTGAAAATTCAATTTTGACCGGTTCGGAACGGTTACAACCGTAACCGTCAGTCCAAGTTTGAGCGGTAACCACGCCCCCAAACAGTCTTGGGAACCTGGTGCCAGCATTTGTTCTTGAAGATTTATTTGTGTGCTTAAAAATGATGAATGTGTAAATCACTCCTTAAATATAAAATCTTTAAAGCGTTGCAGTAGTAATATTAGACATGTGAGGTTTTACAGAGTAAAGTCTGTTACTCTGTTTTATATCTTTAGACTTGAAGAAAAATCTATAATTCAACACTAAACTTCAAAACAGGGCACTATCCGTCCCTTAACTTCACATATTAGACACTTTTCATTCTTTGAATAGAGTCAAAGTATTTTTCAATGACATGGCATTATAAGCTATTGCTGAAAATATATTTTAATTATAAAAATTAGTAAATGTCAGTGTCCATTCTAAAAAAATCACCTCTTCCTTGGAGCATTTATAACTAAAATTATTTTTGTCAAAAAAGAGAAAGTTTTTGTCTGAATAAAATAGTGCTTAATTATGAATAAAATTTTAATAAACTATTAAAATTTATTTCATTCTGGACCAAATTAACATAGGTTCTAAATTAGCCAATTTGTAACTAGTATTTTTGTAATAACTTATTGGATTGCTACTAATATTTAAAATTCAAATACATAACCGGCGACTAAAATTGCATTTGAATTTTTTACAATGTATAAATTACTTAAAACAGAACAAATTTAAATTGTAAATTAATATATATTAAACCTAAATAAAATTGATCATTACAAAAGGTATTAGACAGAGGTCTCAGGCCGTAGTATCAAACTTTACCCACCTAGAAAAACATGATCTCAAAACATGCGAAGAGGAGTAGAGCATATTCTCTCAAGTGAAGAGTGTGTCCAACCAATCAAAGACACTCAAGTGAAGAACTACTCTAACTAAACGAACACGTCATTCGCCTAAACAAAGATCATGTAATACCGTCGGTGAATTATCGATCAGTCTATCCAAAGGGTACCCGAGGTGGTGATTAGATATGTGTAAGGAAGGCGCAACGCCTTCGAACCTGATGGTCGACTCTGAAACACAAGAGCCAAGGTTTATACTGATTCAGGCCTCTCAAAGGATAATAGCCCTACGTCCAGTGTTTTGATGTGTATTATGATGGTGGATATTATAATACGACATAATCAAGCTACGAAGGCTTGAGACGTCGAAAGCAAGAAAAATATGCTAGAGAGCTTGTCCTTTAAGGGGGTTCTTGCCTCCTTGATATACTCAGGAGATGAGCCCAATAACCTAAGACTCTATCCCGAGTAAAACTTGGATTGCCTACTGTTGGCGTAAGAGTTTACGCTAACAGGTTTGATTAGTCGTGAAGGACTGATTAAACACAAAGTGAAATTCAAACTGGTTCAGGCCTCCAAAAAGGATAATAACCTCACGTCCAGTTCGAGGTGTATTTCCAGACTGAATCCCTCCTCTTTTTACAGTAGGAAAGGCAGGTATTTATAAGCAAAAATACAACAGGAAAGTACTAATTTACCCTCTAGATACAACCGTCATTGCGAACTCTATACACAAGACTTTGTAGGGTAAAACTGTAAACCTTAGTGTGAACGTACTTGGAAAGCAAATGTCCTATCGAACATTGCGGCGGTCCTTCGGGGTAAGACACCACCGAAGGGGAGGCAATTCTTTATGACCCTTTGTGCGTAATGCAAGTTCCGGAGTGTCTTCGCTGGTGAACCCTAAACCTCCAAAGCTCTGAACAGCATGCTTCTGGCTTCGAAGTACTCTGCTGCTTGAAACATTAGATTATAAGCATGATGGGATTATTTTCCCCTAATAGTAGCCCCTCGCACATGGCTCTTCGGTTCTATCATTCAGAAGGGACGATGCGCGTTATCAATAAAACGTCATGCTTCGAATAACACTACTTTGGTGTCATCTAGCTGGGCTTCGGATATCTTCAGCGGAGTACTTGAATCGGAGGGAGATTAAATCGTGCAGACGACCGGACACCCTCGGGCACCCAAACGCCACCTCGATGGGACGGTGAATCTGAAGGCGAACTGTCACCGCAGTTTCCAGGATTACCTTTTTCAGATGATTTTCACCTCGAACCCACATGTCAGGGCCGGAAGGTAAAATGTGGAGCGGTAACAAATGTAGACGCGAAGAGGCTTGCAGTACAAGTTCCACGGCCTCTATAAAGCCGTCGGCCGTTACCGTGAACACTTCACGCCTTCACCATTTTCTTCTCTGTCTCTGTCTTCTTCAACCCTCAAAATCTAGCTCCCAGCGCCCTCTCTTGTCCTTCGTGCTCCTTAGACTCACTAGCCATGACGAAGAAGTCATCGAAGGGCTCCAGCTTTCAAGCTTCCGCTAACCCAAACTTCTCCAGCAGCAGGTGGCCGCAGCGGTGGCATCCCGAGGAGGTCCTAGAGCCCCGAGGTCGGATGGGCCTCGTGATCTTAGACCACCATCGGAGAAGTACACTGAGTAGACCTTCATTTTGGAGAAGTCTGCTTGTACTGAGAAGTCGGTGGAGGAGATCTGCCGAGGGAGGGTGGACCAAGGTGTTGCGATCTGCATTCTGGGAGAGGAAGTGATTTCGGAGCCAATGGTGGATGAGGTGGTCATCTTCGAGGCCTTATTTGAAGCGGGCTTGGGACTTCCTTCCTCGGACCTTCTTCTGGAGGTCCTTCAACTGTACAATGTGGAATGCTATAGCCTGCTTGGCTATCTTTGAGTGGGCTATGAGGGCCGAAGGGTGCGAAGGCCGAGCGGAAGTCTTTGCCATGCTGCACAAGGCCAATTGTCAGCCCAAGAGATGGCTGGGGGAAGACAGAGTGACTAGGCTGCTAGCCTACGGGAGCGTCAACTTCTAGCTCCATAAGGAATTCTAGGATTGCTTCCTGGCAAAGGCCATCAACGAACGATGGTACTCAGATTGGACCCTCCAGTGGTTCTACATTGCGGCAGGGGTGGACTCCGGCCTTCGTTGCCTCAACCAAGGGATTTTGTACCGGTGAGAGGCGGAGATTTTGATAGACGAGCCCACAATTCGGTCGCGGGTTCAACTCCTAAAGATAGTCACCCGCCGGATGAGTATGAGGGACTTGGCGGAGGAATTTATTTCACTTCGGATTGCTCCTCTAAAGGCCGCTGGCCTACAGAATTTCGGAGTGGTGAAGATGGGGAGCCGAAAGGGATTCCTCAAGAAACTATAGGTATTACTTAGAATTTTTATGCTTTGGGTTAAGCGCCATTTCTTTTGTTAACCTTCATTATGTCTTTCAGCAACGAGGGTGATGCTCTCCCCAGACCATGTGGTCAAGGGGGCCGAGCTGGTCGTCGAACCCCCTACCTCGGGTGAGAAGAAAAGGCGGCTCGAGCTTGTCGAATCGTGGGAACGCTTCAACCGCATATGGGGCGGACTCAACATCACGCCACCTTCGCTCCCTTATCCAGATGCCCTCGACGTGGCCCCGAGGGAGAGGAAGGCGGACAAGGGTCCTTAGGGGGCCCAGAAGTCATCTCTGAAGCGGAGGGGCCACGTGCAGCGGAGCCTACCTCGGCAATCCTCTCCGGTCCCTTCGGCCGTCTTGGCCCTACTCCCGCCACCATTGGCGGGGACGGGGGTTGACGAAGGGACTGCGACAATTTTGGGGCTAGACTTGCAACCTGGCGGGACTTTGCCCGTTGGATCCTTGGGCGATTCGAGGGATGATTTCTTCGAATGTTCGAGAGGGGGCGAAGCCTATCCTTGTCTCCGCTGACAGATACGAAAGGTATGGCTGCGTATATACTTGCTCGGTGAAGTTATATTTCTTTCCTTCTTTTTTTGTGTACTTCGCTTAATTTGCATGAGATTTACTTGTGTTCAGATATCCTCGCGGTGGTTGACCCGAAAGGGCCTCGTGTCGAAGATGCCGGCAACGTCGGTGGAGTGAGGGACGAAGCCCCTAGCGAGGATGCCACAGCAACGGGTGCGGAACCCGATTAGGAGGAGGGTGATGGAGTCGGTTTCGAAGGGGACTCCGAGAACAGCCCCTCCCGGGGGGAGGAACCTGCCGACGCTGTAACACGAAGTCCCTCCACCGCGGCGAGGATTTTAGAGCGGGTTCCTCTGCTCCAACCTTTTGTGCCTCCGAGCGCAGATATTAGGGCGCTGTTGGAGTCCCTGGCCCAGACCGAGCGGAGCCTAGACCAGTGCGACTTGGTCACCGAAGTCGATCAGCACCATCACACTGACCTAGCGGCGACGCAAGAGTCTTCCCTTTACCAGGTACATAATTGACTTATTTCGAACTAGTGACTTCGCTATCATTTTTCTTTCCGTGCCTCTTACTTATTTTTGCCTTACTATTCTGTTAGCTGTTTATTTTGGCTCGTGGGACTACGAACGCCTTCAATTGGCGGGAGCATCACCACGGGCAAGAGACAGCGGACCTTTGAGAGTGACTCACGGAGTCCGAAGAGAAGGTATATGATCTAGAGGATAGCCTCCGCAAGGAGCAAGAGAGGAGGGCGGCCTTCAAAGCAGAAGCCCATGGCCTTCGAGCCACCCGGGGAGCCCTGGAGGCGGAAGTTCAGAGGCTTCGAGAAGAGAAACAGCTTTTGGAGACCGAAGCCTCCGAACTTCAGGAGACCAACAAGGTGCTGATGGCCTCGAAGGCTGCTCTGAAGGCCGAACATGCTGAAGGGGCTGTGGTAGCGGATGGGACTATCGAGGCGCTTAGCGAAATGCTAGCGTGCTTTGGTACGTCCTGCCATGCTCCTTCAGTGATGGTGACCGAGCCCCTGGCTCGCCGCCTAAAATTTATTCGCGCCACAGCTAAGATGGCTGAGGCCACCATGGTGACCTACGGAGAGGTCTCCGGAAGGGTTGCGGCTCAGGGCGTTCTCCACTACCTCGAAGATGCCGGTTGCAACGTCCGTCTAGTGATGGGAGCGGCAGCGATCGAATTCAGAGGTGATCGCCTGCTAGCACCAACTTCGGATGTCTCCGTCTCCTGGAAGTCGTTCCAGGGGGCCTAGAAGAGACAAGGGCAGGGGGCTACCAAGAGCATGATGGACGAAGCCCGCCGTCGCCGAGCGTAGCAGGTGACTCCGTCCTCGAAGCCGGTGGACAAAACTCCGAGCTCCCCCTCCGAGGTATAGTTTCTTAGGACTTCAATGTAACTTTTGACTGTAATATACTTCGTTTATTAATGAACGCAACACTTTTGGGATTTCTCAGGACTTAGCTACAAATCCTGCTCCTGACGTTGAAATACTTGAAGCCAGTGAAGAGTTTCGACATCATTGGGCAATTTTCGAGGCCATTAAGGCCAAAGGCCGCGCTCGCTTTAAACTTCCCCGCGATTATTTAGGTAGGATAATACTCGAAGTAGTCAACGAGGTACTTGTATCAATAAAAAAGGAGCCGATCACGTCTATATCTTCTTCGTCGGAGTCAATTGACTGGTCTGACGAAGGGCGTGAATCTCCCGTTCGGGCAAGCCAACCCAGACGTTGCTCATGGGCGGAGCTCAGGAGGAAAGGAAGGTTTTGAGGGCCTCCAAAAAGAATAAGCGATCAAAGACTAAGGCAAAGCCTTCTTTGAACCCATCGAACCTGCGAGTGTAGGGGTTTGGAGGAGGTTCTTGGAGCCAACCTCCTCCGGACCAGCGAGGGCGAAGGGGTTTTCGATTCCTCCTTGGGCTAGATACTGCCTTTTCGTGAATTGTACCTCGACATATTGTTGACTTTGTGATTCTTTTACTTCGCATTCGTATTTTGACTTTGCATCTATAAATTTGATTGTGAAAATAAAGTTGATCTTGTTACGAAGTGTGCCTCAGACGCACGCACTCATACTGCTCGGTCTCCCCTTGCTCGGAGTGGGCATGACCTTAAGCGAATGGCCGCTGCGCGCAAGTTTTAATGCACTTCGTATGTGCGTGCTGTAGTTTTCGTAGCATGGTTGCTGAAATGTGATGGCGTTTGAGCCTTTTAGGATGCTTCGAGCTTTGACTCGGGATCTTTTAAATTTTTACTCTTGTGTGTCCGAAGACACTATTTTGCAGTAGTAGTAGTTTCATCGGGGTTGAAGTACAGCACGTGTTGTTTTTTGGTCGCTTTGGACTCTTTTTGGATGCTTCAAGGTTGAACTCGGAGTCCTATTTTTTTACCGTTATGGGCCCGGGGGCACTGTGTAGCGGTAATGGTGGAGCAGATCGCACCGGAATTTTTAGGGTCCTTTGACGAAGCCCAAAGTCAATACCTTTGGGCATACTCGGGGAGCGACCCTCGAGCATTGGGCTTTGGGCTTCACAGCGGAGCGCAGTGCACTCATACATGTGTTAGACTTTATTTGTCTCGTGCCGAGCCTGTGGCCTCGGGTAGCGAAAATTAGTAAGCATGTTATTCGGCCATCGCATCCTTACTGACGTTGCAATGCGTCCATCACTACGTCAATATGTTTGAAGGCTTATAGCATGCGAACCATACCCCTTTGGGGATTCATTTTACCTTGATGACGACATTGCTGATGGGGAGCTTTATTCGAAGGGTACTCCGCAGCTGACTTAGAATTATAGACTAGGCAAAATATCATCAGAGGTGCTCCGCATGCCAAGTATACCTTAATTCTTCACCTTCGAGGTTGGACGGCTTGAAAGAGCCCGGCCTGTTGGAGCGAAGTATAATATATGGGCCTTCTCATTTATTGCTCAACTTACCAGGCATAGGGATACTTCGGAGTACTAGGTGTCCAGGTCATAATTTGTTCGGCTTTACCTTGGGATTGTACCATGACCTTGTCTGATCCTGGTACTTTGTCAGATTGGCTACAGCTCGGAGTCTTGTTTCTTCGGATAAATCAAGCGAAGCCTACCTTTCACTGTTATCTTCAGGGAGCAATGTCCGTAGCGACCCTCCCTTTAACTCTGTCGGGGTCATTGCTTCGTCGCCGAATAATAGCTTGAACAGAGTGAATCCTGTGGAACGAACTTGGGTGGTCCGAATGGACCACAAATTTTTTGGCAATTTATCGACCTACAGCCCCTTGGCGAGGCAAGGCTGAGGCCCGATAAAATATTTCCATTGGCTCTTTTAGCAGCTTCATTGGACTGTGGGTGCCTAATTGCGGCGAAGCACAGTTCAATGCTGAGACCTTCACAGAATTCCTTGAAGGGCTCCACGTCGAATTGAGTGCCATTATCAATGTCTTGGTCGTCTTGTCTTGAAATGCATCGTAGCAGTGGCGAGCACACTCCAGATTTATAGAGCAGGCCATCAATGAGGTGGTAGTTGCAAACCCTGTGCTGTAGCCTCGAAAGCTTGGGGCCTTCGGGCTGCATGCCTTCATCTTGAAGCATAGCCATTATTGGGCTTCGCCAATCTTCGGCTTGTACGCAGAGTACTTTGGTCGGCGCTGACTTTAGTGCTGATAGAGTACATAGCTCTTCATAGAACGCGCCATCGGGAAGATCTTGGCCTCTGGCAGCTGCCTTGGCGAGGGCATCAGCTTGCTGATTTTCGTCCCTCGGAATGCTTCTGATTGAAATCCCTTTGAATGCTAACTCCACTTTACGGACCTCAGATAAATACTGAGCGAGGTCCGGATGTCGAGCCTAGAAACTCTTATCTACATGCCCAGCCACAATCTAGGAGTTAGTTTTTACAAGCACCCTGGCAGCACCGAGGGCCCGTGCCTTTCGAAGGCCTAACAGAACGCCTTCATACTCGGCCACGTTATTTGTGGCTTTAAGATTTAATCTAATAGAATACAGGGCCTTCTGGCTGGATGGCAAAATTATTACAACTCCCGCCCCTGTGCCGGAGGCCTAAAAGGCTCCGTCGGAATAAATGGTTCAAATGCCTTCACCCGATACCTCCGGGGACCAGAAGGCAGGAGGGGTCCATTCTGCGATGAAGTCCGCAATTACTTGGGACTTAATCGTTGTTTGGGCGGTAAAATCTATACCGAAGGGGGCTAGCTCGACCGCCCACTTCCCTATTCTTCCAGTTGAATCTTTGTTTCTGAGCATGTCTCCGAGGGGGTATGATGTTGGCACAATAATATTGTGTACGAGAAAATAATGCCTCAATTTCCTCGAAGCCATCACAAGGGAGTACGTAATTTTTTCCAGTTCGGTGTACCTTGTTTTTACTCCGGAAAGAGCCTCGGAAACAAAATAAATGGGCCTCTGAACCAATTTCCCTTCGAAGCCTGCCTCTCGAAAGAGGACTGCGCTGACTGTAGAGGCCGTCGCTGCGAGATACAACAATAGCGCTTCTTCCGGAAGAGGGGTTGTGAGGGTTGCTAGATTAGCGAGATACTCCTTGATGTTGTCGAAGCTCTTCTGGTATTCAGGCATCCATTCGAAATTTTTTGATCCTTTCAGTGCCTTAAAAATTGGCAAGCTTCGTTCAGCGGAGCGTGCCAGGAAACGGCTAAGAGCTGCAAGGTGGCCTGTGAGTTTTTGGACTTGTTTCAGATTTTTGGGCGGAGCCATGTGCTGTAATGCGCTAATTTGAGTGGGGCTAGCTTCGATACCTTGACTCAAAATCAGGTACCCAAGCAGCTTACCGGCCCGTGCCCCGAAGATACATTTTTTGGGGTTCAGACGGACCCCCACCCTTCGGAGACTTTCGAAGGTCTCCGCTAGGTCTCCGCTATGCTCGTGCTTTTTCGCACTCTTTATTACAATATCGTCAATGTAGGCTTCGACATTACTGCCTATTTGATTGCCTAGGGTCTTAACAATTAGCCTAGAAAAAGTTGCCCCGGTATTTCTTAAGCCAAAAGGCATTCTTACATAGCAGTAGACTCCCGAAGGAGTAACGAAGTTAGTCTTGATTTCGTCTTCGCGCTTGAGCCATACTTGATGATAGCTGGAGTATGCATCGAGAAAACTAAGTAACTTGGACCCGACAGTGGAGTCGATGAGTTGATCAATACGAGGCATAGGGTACGGGTCACGGGGGCATGCTTTATTCAATGAGGTGAAATCAATACACATACACCATTTACTCATGTTCTTTTTCTTCACAAAGACGGGGTTCGACAGCCACTCTGTGTGGCTGACTTCCCGTATGACTCCCGCTCGAAGTATCTTTTCTACTTCGGTCTTTGCTAAGCTTGTGCGTTTGGCTGATAGATTCTACAGCCCCTAGCGTATGGGCCTCGCTCTTGGATTCACGAGCAAAGCATGCTCAATGATACTCCGGTCGACTCCTGGGATGTCCTTGTCCGACCAGGCGAAGATATCGAGGTTGCTCCGAATTGCCTCCTCCAGCGGGGCCATGTCTTCCGGGGCTAGACCCCCTCCGAACTAGATGGGGAACTCTAGCCCACCTTCGACAAGGATCTTGGTCATAATTTCTCCGTCAGTACGAGGCTTGAGCGCAGCCCCTTTCGCGGAGTCGGGGGGTTGACTTACTGCTTCGGGGCGTGACTGCACGCTATGTACTTGACGGGCTTCGAGGGGGGCGGCGTGCCCATATTCCACCCTTCGAGCCACACTTTGATCACCAAGCACGGTGAGGACTCCTCCTTGCGTTGGCATCTTCATTAAGAGGTAATTGTGGTGTGGTATGGCTCCGAATTGGTTTATTATCCCCCTCCCGAAGATTGCGCTGTAGGCATACGGAGCATCGATGATGTCAAAGATGACCTCCTCCAACCACGCGAGGTTGCCTTCGCCGAAAGAGACTTCGAGGCTGATCTGGCCTATTGCTTCAAGGGTGGCCCGGTGAAGCCTTGTAGGGGCCTAGCTACCGGAAGGAGATGCTTCCGAGGGATGCACAGTTGGTCGAAGGAGTGGGTGAAGATGATGTCCGCCGAGCTCCCTCCGTCGACGAGCACGCGACGTACATCGGTGCCGGCGATGTCAGCGGAGATGACGAGGGGGTCCGCGTGCGGGAATTTAATTCCGACCGCATCTTCGGATGTGAAGGAAATCGACACCTAGGATCACTCCGGCATCGCCGAGGCTGAGGCCGAGGTCACGATATGACCTACCTCGCACACGTAATCCCGTCTCTAGTGCTTGGACAAGCTTCCCAGGGCTCTGCCTCCTAAAATGAGTAGCACCACCTGTTTCTGAGGGCCGGACCCATCTTCGAGCTTTGGGGGTGGCATTAAACTCGCCACCGGGATCCGAGGAGGGGTCTCGCTGGATTCTGGCCTCCCTACAGCCTGGACATGCTCGGTGCGGGCGGATTGGGGTGCTCGATCTATCGTCCCTCGACCACTGGTCCGCTCAAGGTACTCTCCCCGTAGGGCTAGTATGGACTTGCAGGTGTCGGTGTTGTGGTTTCGGTTTTCGCCATGGATGTTACAAAAGTATGACCGGCCTAGGACAGGGGGTCCCGCCGGTGGCCTCGCTCCACCTCCTCGGCCCCCTCCTTGAGCCTGCTGGAATTTTGGAGCCTTCGACCCGGTGATACTTAGCACTTCGGTGCGAAAGTGCTTCCGGCTTTGCCTTGACTCCGACGGCCACTGCTCCACATGAGCCAGCTTGGGGGGGCTCGGGGTCCTGACTTTGGTGGACCGCACTTGGGTGATGGAGGCCATCCTCCAAAACTGTTCTTCCTCGAAGCGTGCATACTCATTGAAGTACGTCATGAGTTAGGCTACCGAAGATACGGGCTTCATGTGGAGCTTGTTGAGGAGGCCATGGTTGGTGACTCCCTCGCGTGCGGCGTCGACCATCGAAGATGTAGAGAGCCCCTTAATCTGGGACTTCATGAAGGCGAAGCGCTGTGAATATTATCACAGCGTTTCTCTAGGCTGCTGCTTTACCTGGAATAGGCTCCTAGTGGACATCGGTGCTACGAAGGTCCCTTGGAAATTGTTCGTGAATTTTTTTCTCAGTTGCTCCCATAACCTCACAGAGCCTAGCTTTAGGGACCAAAACCAGCGGAGTGCTATGCCCTCAAGAGCCAAGGGGAAACACTTTGCCATAGTGTCTCTTTTGCCTCCGTTGGATTCTATAGTATCGGGATCCGTATCACCGGAGTACTTGGGCAGCTTCGCAGCTCGGAACTTCGAGTGGAAGCGCACCATCTATAGGTCCGGGTGCAGCGGCGAACCCTCGTCGAAGGAGGCGTTCTGCCTCCGCTCTCGGGGTTCTTGCTCACCGTGGTCGCTAATGGTTGGTGATCTCGGAGGGTCGTCTAGGGCCTCCCAGGGGCGCGCCTGATCGGCCGCACTCTGGCGCCAACGTAGAACCTTCACCTTGAGCAAGGCCAGCTCGGAGGCCTAAGCATCGTTGAAGGCACCGCTCCCCCCGGAATACCCCCTGGATCTTGCGATCGGGCGAAGTCTGTTTGCAACGCCCTCAGAGGCTGTAGAGGGCCTTCGTGAGGGAGCCCCACGGCTCTGGACGGGACGGGCGCCAAAGGGACCGCCGCGGGGCCCACAGGCCCAAAGGTGTCTTCTACCGAAGGGGGGACCGAAGTGTACTCTTTAGTCCTTAGAACAGTGTTGGCCGCTGAGAGGCCCGCGGCCTAACCCGTGGCTTTGAGAGTGATGCCGGCCAGCGGGGGCGCTGCGGAGGGCTCCATAGTCCCCATGCTGGTGCCTGTAGTCGAGGCCTTAGGGATCCTAGAGGACCTTCGAAGGGGAGCCATGCTTTTACTCTTCTTCGGAGGCATGGTTCGAATCTTGGTGGTAAAGAGGCTAGCTTAGTACTAAGTCCCCACGGACGGCGCCAACTGTTGGCGTAAGAGTTTACGCTAACAGGTTCGATTAGTCGAGAAGGACTGATTAAACACAAAGTGAAATTCAAACTGGTTCAGTCCTCCAAAAAGGATAATAACCTCACGTCCAGTTCGAGGTGTATTTACAGACTGAATCCCTCCTCTTTTTACAGTAGGAAAGGCGGGTATTTATAGGAGGAAATACAACAGGAAAGTACTAATTTACCCTCTAGATACAACCGTTATTGCGGACTCTATACACAAGACTTCGTAGGGGTAAAACTGTAAACCTTAGTGTGAATGTACTTGGAAAGCAAACGTCCTATTGAACATTGCGGTGGTCCTTCGGGGTGAGACACCACCGAAGGGGAGGCGATTCTTTATGACCCTTTGTGCATCATGCAGGCTCCAGAGTGTCTTCGCTGGCGAACCCTAAACCTCCGAAGCTCTGAACAGCATGCTTCTGGCTTCGAAGTACTCTACTGCTTGAAACATTAGATTATAAGCATGATGGGATTATTTTCTCCCAACACCTACCAAACTCGGGTGCTAAATCCCTAATTACAAGAATTCTGGTACAAATAAATCTCTTGATACCATATCCGGAGTTCAACTACCCGAAAAGGACTCAACTTTCCTTATCAGAATCGAACCCCTGTTCATTGGTCATACCGGACGGTCAATGTTGGTCTTGGCCTACCCTTGGCTCGATTTGATAAGCCTAACTAGGAAATATCTAGGGGTCATATCCCCGACAGCAGTCCCCAAGCTCTTCTTAGCTTAGTTGAAGAAATATTTGCTAAAATAAGTTGGAAGGTGCTCTTCTTTAATCTAGAACTTTGACATTCTTGCTGAACCTTGATGTTTTTAAGAAAAAACTTTGGTCTCCTTCTTTTATGTGAGGTGCACCCACACGGTATAGCCCCCGAGCCTCGAGTTAAATGGAACATTTAGCTCAAGGGTCCAATAATATCCTGCAAAAAATTACCCTTTAAAAATTTGCTTCACGATCTTGTCTTCTGTTGTCATTGAGACCTTGCTGGGAAAAGATCGTGGCTGAGGTAAGAAATCTGTGATGAACTCAAAGGAGGTTGGTCTTGAATCTTCAAATAAGTCAACGTTCAGCCACCCAGGTCATCATCCACCTAGATGCCCGAGAGGACGAGGTTCGTCGAGCCAGCAAATTCTAGAGGATACCGGTCGAGCGAGCCCCCAAGCACGAGAGTCCTCGAGCATGCAAGAGCCCCGGAGCATGAAGATCTTTGAGCGTACGCGAGCCCCTGAGCGGGAGAGTCTTCGAGCGTATGCGAGCCCCCAGATATGGGGCCTGCTATCATAGGAGATCTCAACCGCCGTGGACTCCGCCCAGTGCGCCAAAAAGCATAATTCCTTCTCTCGTCCATAGTTAATGTGTGGCAGACGAACAGGCTAAAAAGACATCCTGCCTCTGATAGAGCCACGTGTAGCATGTAGGGTATTGGCGGAGAGAAGGCGGTGAGAACCACTCCGTCTTCTTCGCCATAAAGTGCACGGCAATCGAAGCGGCGTTCACCGTAGCCACGGAAGTGGGTACTTGGGGGAACGCCTCTATTTAAGCAGGCGTCTCCTAGGTTTTGTAATAAGATGGTCCCTCGGCTCCATCTCTTCTGCTTCCCTATTGAGATCCCTTATTCTTTACACCTGCAAGGAAGGGGTTGTTGATGTCGCTTGTTGCTCCATGAGTCCACGATGTGCTGGTTCTGCCACAAAACTGACTATTCTGGTCTCAAGATTTCAGGTTTGCCTAGTATATTTATCTTTGTGTGAATCTGTTTTGCCTTTACTTGTCTGGGGTGTGACTCTTGGCTTTGGTGTTGTAGCAGGATGTCGTATTCTTTTTGAGACCTTTTGACGGCGTAGATTTTTCTGCTAACATGCTATCATCCGGTGCTCTCATGATGCCTGTTTTGATGTCTGGATGCCAAGGTAGAGGCTCGATCCTTTGGAAGGAGCTGGAGATGTCCGCCGACGTAGGCACCCTGGGATGGTTTCTAACCCCGTCGTTAAGGCCGAGTCAATACTGCTCTCCCTTTGTGCTAGTCTCTCAGGGTCGATGACTATCTCCTCCAGTCAAGACAAGGATTGCACGAAGTCACTGCTGCCATAGTGGCAGCCCCCGGAATCCTCGGTGCACATGGCAGTCGTGATAGGCTGATGCTGCACCGCGCGGAGTTGCTATGAGAACCTCGATGCTCATAGCCATCGTATTTGTTTTGCAGAATGCTGTCTCTGGTTGTCGGGATACTTTTTTCTTCTTTTCACCGAAGGAGGCTACGTCCCCTTCTTTGAAGTAGCGTAGTTGTTGCTGTGTCCCCTTCTTTGAAGTAGTCTAACTCCGTTCGTTGTGTGTTTTTACCACCTACACGGTGTATGTCAGCAAAGTCGATGAAGTTGTGAGACTATGGGTGTACGGCTAAGTAGTTGACCCTCTCCTGGGTCCAGTTGTGTGTATGGCGACCATATGTCATCCAACTCGGAGGAGAATGTAGTCTGCATGGGTCGGTGAGTTCTTCAAAGATGCACGATTGCGGGTGTACGACTAAAGAGTTGACCCTCTCCCGGGTCTGATTACATGCACGGCAGCCATCGGGCGCCCAACACGGAGGGGGATGTAACCGGTGTGGGGCAGCGAGTTCTTCAGAATGCACGATTGCGGCTGTACAACTAAAGAGTCGACCCTCTCCTTGATCCGATTGCATACACGATGGCTATCTGGCGCCCAACGCGGAGGGAAATGTAATCAGCACAGGTCGGCGAGAATAATGCTCGACTATGGGTGTATAGCCCGCGGGCTAACCCCTTCCTGGCTCAGTTGCATGCCTGAGGGGAAGTAGTCGACGAGGTCAACGAGAATAATGCTCGACTGTGGGTGTACAGCCTGAGGGCTTACCCCTTCCTGACCCAATTGCATGTCTGGGGGAAGTAGTCGGCAGGGTTGATGAAGAAACGGTGCCACGAGATCGACGAGTGCCTGGACATGTATCATCAAGAAAGGTTATTTAACAAAGTACTATTAGACATAAAACCGACGAAGGTGCTCGATGTTCCAGGAGTTTGGTACTGCTTGCTAGTCTTCTCGTATTAGTCTGTACGCCCCTGATCTTGTTATTTCGGAGATAATAAAAGATCCTTCCTAGGGGGCAGAGAGTTTGTGCATTCCGACGGTTGATTGTACTCGGCGAAGTACCAAGTCACCTATTTTAAAGCTTCTGTTTTGCACATTGCGGTCATGATATCACCAAAGGGTTTGTTGATATCAATCCGACTACACTGTGGTTGCTATCCGAGCTTCTTCGATGGAGTCGATGTCTTTAGCCCTTGTCTGCTCCACAGTTCCTTCATCGTAATATTGAACTTTGAGGGAGTTGTGTAACATATCACTCAGGAGGATTGCTTCGGAGCCGTAGGCTAGAAAGAAGGGTGTCTGTCCCGTGCCCCGTTTTGGCTGTGTGCGGAGCCCCTAGAGTACTACGGGTAGTTCTTGGAGCCACTTCCCGCGTACTTCTGCAAAGGATCGAAGATTCAGGCCTTTAAACCTTGGAGTATCATCTTGTTGGCGTGCTCGCACTGTCCATTGGCTCGAGGGTGGGCGACCGATGCATACTTGACCTCGATCAATCGTTCCTCACAAAAATCGCTTACTGTGAACTGAGTCCCAAGGTCGGTTATTATTTGGTTTGGGACGCCAAACCGGTAAGTGATTCCTTTGATGAATTGTGTCGCTTTTTTGGCCATGCAGTTCTTCGGAGGAATAACTTCTATCCACTTGGTGAACTTGTCAATGGCTACCAGGAGCCGGTCAATGCCCTGGGGAGCCTTTTGAAAAGGTCCTACCATATCGAGCATCTAGCAAGCGAAGGACCAAGTTGGCGGGATTGTTTGAAGGGCTTGAGCTGGGAGGTGGCTTTGCTTGGCGAAGAATTAGTAGCTTGTGCACTTTTTGACTAATTCCTTGGCGTCGCTGTTGGCTGTCAGCCAATAGAAGTCTAATCAGAATGTCTTACCGACCAGTGTCCATGCCCCAGCATGATTGCCGCATGCCCCTGCGTGAACTTCGTTAAGGATCTGGAGGCTCTCGCTCGGCAAGATGCACTTTGGAGTACCCTTATTGAAGCCGCGTGCTTGTACAGTTTATCCCCGATGACTACGTATTGCTTGCTCCGTCTCATTAGTCGTTTGGCTAGGGTCTTGTCTTTGGGAACTGTACCTTTTAGAATGTGGTCGATGAAGGGCTGTCGCTAGTCATTGGCATCCTTGAGCATGGCGATGATTGTTGACAGGCTAGCGTTCTAGTGCACATCGTCCTTAATTGATGATTTGGTGAGCTCTTGGATGAACACACCTTTGGGGACCATCGCCCAAGAAGAACCAAGGTGGGCCAAGGCGTCAGCTGATGAATTATCATCATGGGGGATATGATGAAACTCTAGACCGAAGAACTTACCTTCGAGTTTTCGGACCTTAGCGCAATAAGCGTCCATCTTGTCACTAGTGCAAGACTTGTCCTTGTTGACCTAGCTAATAGCCAGCTTGGAGTCTCCATAAACCATGAGTCGTTTTACCCCTAGGAATATAGATATCCGAAGGCCATGTATCGTGGCTTCGTATTCTACCGCATTGTTTGAAGCTTTAAACAGCAGCTGTAGTACGTAACGCAGCTCTTCTCCTTTTTGGGATATGAGGAGAATTCCCGCGCCGGCGTCGTCTATGCTAAGAGAGCCATCGAAGTACATTGTCCAATATTCTTTTTCTTCTCGCCTCGGGGGTAGTTGTATCTAGGTCCACTCGGCAATAAAGTCGGCCGAGGCTTGTGATTTTATGGCGGTGTGGGAGCGGAATTCCATCGTGTATTCCCCCATCTTGATGGCCCACTTTACGATTTGCCCTGTGACATCTTGATTATAGAGTATGTCACACAAAGGATATTCTATTATGACCACGATCTTGTGGGCTTGGAAGTAATGCTTTA
This sequence comes from Zizania latifolia, assembly GCA_000418225.1. NCBI lineage: Eukaryota > Viridiplantae > Streptophyta > Magnoliopsida > Poales > Poaceae > Zizania > Zizania latifolia. The sequence goes on from KE373073.1 coordinate 240,705, forward strand.
ACTTTCAAGTGGTGAGCAGGACGGCGTAAAGGAGTTTCTGTACTTGTGGATACCTTGCTTTTGATAGGCCAAGGACTGATATGAAATATACCGGCCTTTGAACTGGAAAGACATGTCTCTCTTCGGGCCGTTCAACCACTACGGCCGTACGGACGACATTGGTCGTGGCGGCGATGTAGAGGAGAACCTCTTTTGGATTTGGAGTCGTAAGGATTGGTGGTGAAGTCAAGAATTTCTTTAGTGCGAAAAATGCCTCATTGGCCTCGGCTGTCCATTGAAAATTTTTCTCCTTCTTCAATAATTTGAAGAAGGGTGCTCCTCTTTCCCCTAGACAAGAGATAAATCTCCCGAGGACTGTCATACAACCGGTGAGCTTCTGGACTTTCTTGGTATTATTGGGTTTTTCCATCTTCATTATTACCGCTATTTTATCTGGATTGGCCTCAATGCCCCGGTTGCTGACGATGAACTCGAGTAGTTACCTAGATGGTACACCGAAGACACACTTTTCAGGGTTAAGCTTCCATCGAAACTTTCGCAGGTTGGTGAATGTCTCAGCAATGTCGCCGATGAGGTTGTCTTATTCCCTGGATTTTATGACAACGTCGTCGACATATGCCTCGACGTTGCGGCCGATCTACTCTGAGAGACATCGCTGGATGGCCCGCTGATATGTTGCTCCTGTATTTTTAAGGCTAAAAGGCATGGTTGTATAACAGTATGCTCCAAAAGATGTGATGAAGGATGTTTTCTCTTGATCTTCTTCTTTAAGGTTGATCTGGTGATAACCAGAGTAGCAGTCGAGGAAGCACAGGAGGGAGCATCCTACCGTTGAATCAATGACTTGGTCTATCTGAGGTAGCCCAAAAGGATCCTTCGGACATTATTTGTTTAGGTCGGTGTAGTCGACGCACATTTGCCATTGTACTATTTTCTTTTTACCAGGACTGAATTAGCGAGCCATTCGGGATAGTAAACTTCACGGATGAATATGGCTACTAGGAGGCGAGCGATTTTGACTTTGATCGCCTCTTTCCTATCTTGTGCGAACCTCCTTAGCTTCTACTTTATCAGCTTAGTAGTTGGATATATATGGAGTCCATGCTCGATCAGCTCTTGAGAAACCCTAGGCATGTCGGAGGGCTTCTATGCAAAGATATTTATGTTGGAGCGTAGGAAGCTGATGAGTGTGATTTTCTATTTGGGGTTGAGTCCTGCCCCGATGGTTGTGGTCTTTGTCAGATCGACGTCGGAGAGGGTGATCTTCTTGGTGTTCTAGGGTGTGGGGGACATCCCAAAGCGGTTGGTGCCTTGGCTGGAATTTCTAAAGCCTCGAGAGGATGCGCTCGGACTTGCCTAAGGGTTTCCTACATTCGAGCCGATAGGTCGATAGCCTTGACTAGGGCGAGACTATTTTTCTCACAAGCGTGAGAGGTACCGATGTTTCCTCGCATGGTGATAACTCCACTAGGACCAGCATCTTGAGCACCAAGTACGGGTAGTGTCCAATAATTATGAACTTGGCTATGGATGGCCATCTGAGGATGGCATGAAATGGGATATCGTATTCCGTGACCTAAAAGGTGATGTGTTTGGTCCAATAATTATCTTGAGAGCCAAACATGACTGGTAGAGTTATTGAGCCGAGTAGTACCGAGCTTTGCCCAGGTATAATACCATAGAATGGTAAGTTGTCCTCCTTTTGGAGGCTGTCGACTGAGATGCTAAGATCGGTGAGGGACTGGCGAAAGAGGATGTCCAGTCCACTCCTTTCATCAATCAAGACCCGTCTCATGCGTACTTTGAGTATCACTGGGTTAACAACCAGCGGCCAATGCCCGGTCTTCGATACATTTGTCCATTGGTCATCTCGAGAGAAGGTGATCGGGACTTCTGACCATCGTAGTTGTTGGATCTCCTTGAACCCTGTGGCATTGATGCGTCAGTCTAGAATCTTTTATTGTCGTTTAGTTTTGGCTGACGTGGGACCTCTGAAGGCAATATTCACTATCTTATGAGGCTCTTGGAAATCATTGTTGTCTTGAAGCTGACTATCTTTCCTCGGGGTATCATCATCGTCCCGACGTCTTTTGCCTTGGCGGGAATTACCACGGGATTCTTTGGCAAGTGTATCTTGTAAAGAATAGTATTTGTGCATGGTATGCTTGCTCTTTGGATGAAACGGGCAGGGTTTGTCGAGTTCCTCCAACATGGCCTCGTCTTCCTGGTGTCGTGAACTATAGGCTACCACCACAGTTCTTTTCGTCTTCCTTTTTCGCCCTTGCTTGCTTCTAGAGGATCTCAATTGGTCATCCTCTCATTGAGGAATTGAGGATGGTTGTCTCTGTGCCGATGAGAACGGCTCTCATGACGTGATCGCTCTATCTTTTACATTCGAGCATCTTCGTAGTCGGCGTAGCTTTCTATAATAGAGATCATCTGGGCTATAGTCTTTGGCTTCTTTCTCATGAGGGCTCCATGCAACTCGAAAGAGTGGTGCAAGGCATCGATGAAGCAATTGATGATGTTCCGCTCGTCGATGTCTACGACCATAGTCTTTTTCTCCGAGAACCTTTGGATGAAGCTACGGAGCGTCTCATCCTTCTTTTGTCGCAGTCGTTGTAGTTCGTATCGAGTCTCGGGCTTCTACCATATTCCTTGATAGTTGTCGATGAAGGCCGAACGGAGTTGCGCTCAAGAATCGATAGAGTTTCTGGGTAAGCTCGAGAGCCAGTTGTTGGCGGACGAGGAGAGCATGACCGAAAGATAGTTAGCCATGACCCCTTCATCTTCTCCTGCCACAGGAACGACGGTGTAGTAGAGTTGTAGCCACTGCGAGGGATCCATTTTACCGTCATATGGTTTGATTCCCGTTGGGCGAAAGGACTTCAGCCATCTGACTTATCTTAGGTGCCAAGTGAATGCGGGGAAGCCGTCGTGGTCATCTCGACTTCTGCTTTTTCTGCAGTTGTGGGGATTGCGACCTTCTGTCAAATAGTTATGATCGGCGCTACTGCCAATACTGCTGCGACTATTTTCGAGGTTGCCTCGAATGTTAGTCTGCATGTGGATCTTGGAGCGCAACCTGTTCCGTCTTCCCAGGGGCGGCGGTAGTAAGTGGTCGCCGTGCGGGCTATCGATGGGTGGGTTTTGCTATGCGTCGATTGATATCGGTCCTGACCATCACCCTCCCTGTCTTCTGGGGGAGGAGTCAGTGGTTGAGTCAGAACCGAAGCTAGGGTGTTGATCTGAGTTGCTATCGCCTGAGCTAGCGCTTTCACTCGTCATAGCTATGGAGTCTCAGGAAGAGAGATGAGAGCCCTCTCAATGGCCATCAAGTTGGCGACCAGAGTTTTAAAGACTTTCTCTCCATCGAACTCTAAGGTAAATTTATCTTCAAGGTTTCGGCGGACTTCATTGTCTTGTTCAATCTGATTGCCTTCGGTGCGATGTCGCCTCTAGCTGCTGGTGGTGGATAGCACCCCCTCGGCCATCATAACAAGATTGGCCGAGAACCACCGATTATCTTCAAATTTGCCAAGCCGTCCGATCTCCGCCCATCGGTGCTGAACCGTCCAATCTTTCTTACTAGAGAACATGATGTAGTTCTCAGGGCCAGCCGGATCCTAAAGACAACTTGACCATCCGTCTTGTCCGTTCGTCTGCCTTGTCAAGGGGCCCAATAAGACGAACTGTCTCGCTAGATCTCTGACAATCATCAGGCTCCTGAAATTGAAGATGGAGCCGGCGGGGACGAGAAAATCCAAAGGAGGTGCCATCGGATCCTGGTGAAAGCGACGCGATCCCCTACCTAGCGCGTCAACTGTCGATGAATCACCGATCAGTCCACCCAAGAGGGTACCCGAGGTGATGATTAGATGTGTGTAAGGGAAGCGCAACGCCTTCGAACCCGATGGTCGACTCTGAAGCACAAGAGCCAAGGTTTATACTGATTCAGGCCTCTCAGAGGATAATAGCCCTATGTCTAGTGTTTTGGTGCGTACTATGATGGTGGATCTTACAATACGACGTAATCAAGCTATGAAGGCTTGAGATATCGAAAGCAAGAAAAATATGCTAGAGAGCTTGTCCTTTGGAGGGTTCTCGTCTCCTTTATATACTCAGGAGATGAGCCCAACAACTCAGGACTCTATCCCGAGTAAAACTTGGATTACCTACCAAACTTGGGTGCTAAATCCCTAATTACAAGAATTCTGGTACAAATAAATCTCTTGATACCATATCTGGAGTTCAACTACCCGATAAGGACTCAACTTTCCTTATCAGAATCGAACCCCTGTTCATGGGTCATACCGAACGATCAATGTTGGTCTTGGCCTGCCCTTGGTCCAGTCTGATAAGCCCAACTACGGGGTACCCGAGGGTCATATCCCCGATAAATACTGATCACACGAAGGGTACTAGATTAATCGAAAGCGAAGAACAACTGCCTTGGACAAATCAAGTGGCAACTTTACCTATGGACAAGTTCCAGTCTTCCAGAAGGGAAATCGGCATACAGGGGATCCCGGGGCATTGGGTTGGGCCCAATGGCACGCCCAAGGTTTTCCAGGGTTTGTTTGCATGTATAAAGGTCATTATGGCCTCAATTCACATACCTTTTCTAGAGGTAGCGAATTTAATTTCTTTTTAGCATAGCACAATGTTATAAATTAGGATACAATTGTCCATGTAAAAAGAGGGATGCATCTTTCCAATAAAAAGATCATATATTCTTACTATTTGCTAATAGGGACAACAAAATGTTATTTTAATGAAAAATATTTCATACAGATTACAAAACTATTTTTTATATAGATATAAATGAAATTTTATAGATTGTACATACAGTGCAATGCAAGCGAGATTTTTTAAGTAATATACTATTTTTAAAAGTCAAAAGTTTTTTTAGTCTTACAAAAATTCAAAGAATGAAAAATAAACGGTACATAAAGTTGAGGGATAGATTTTCCTAAAAAATTAGGGATGTAAAAAAACAAAAACATTTCATTATATGTCCAAAACTTTCACCAAAGTCTAACTTTGATCCCTAAACTATGATATGGAACACAACATTTCTTCAAACTTTTTAACTCGGGCAAAATACATTCCCCAGCCTAACCTAGGCAATAGCTACTCCGTCTCTGTTTCTAACCTTTTCAAGCTACTCAGTTCATCAACATTCAGTTTCTTTTGCACCTCGACCTCGGTATGGCTAGATGAGGCATCTTTGTGACTTTGCATTATCTATCAACATCCCATTAACATGTGCTAAGGCTATGGTTGGATTAGGGATATGTGGAATGGGATAGTTCCACCTCACTTTTTTGGATATGATCATCTTATTTTTATCTTTTTTGGTTAGCGGGATGGATCCATCCCATATTTTTTTATTTGATTGAAGGGATGGAACAACATGATATGCGATACCTTACATATAGGTCCCACACGTCATTCTCTCACGTGCAACTAGAATGAGCCTATCCCCTCGTTTTTTAGAGATGAGCTCATCTCAAATTTAGAGAGAATATTCTCCTCTAAGGATTATTCCGTCCCATCTATCCCCATCCAAATGCCTTCAAAATTGGGATCGTTCCATCCCGTCTTAGGATATTCCTTCATCCAAACACATGGTAAGAGAACGAGCCACTTTACGTGAGAGATGTACCAAAAAATCAGTGTTTTAACTCCTATTGGCTATATATACATGTCCTAAGTATAATATATATACCTCCTAAATACAACATCTATTTCATAAAGTCAGGTTGTATTTCGCTAGCTCATGATGTATTCTATTGGTAGTATGTACTTTCAGTATATCAATCCTACCGTTGATTTTAAAGGGTAGTTTGTTACTTTTAATTGGTTATAATCTATTTATAACCGTTATTAGCAGTTTTTCATATAATACTAGCATATCTCTATCTTTAGAACTGTGCTAGAGACGATGTATAAGGAAGATTGTATTGCTAGAGTTTTACACATAAAAAATTACCACTTTAACCCTCACATTAAAATTTTTTTGGACGATTTTACTCTCTGTATATTTTACTACCTCTCGTTAGATTAATAGTAGAAATTAATCCCAATCGTTCAAATCAATGGTTAGGACAATACACCGTAAAAGTGGTCTGGACAATACACCGTAAAAGTGGTCTGTTTCTAAGTGTACAGTTAACGCGTGAGCATAGCCAGTAGCACAGAGAACCTGAGAAAAAAAAATATCTAGAGGCTCGGCCGTAATAAGAAAGTAAGAAACCCACGGCCCGCCGCGCCAACACCCTCCATTCGCGTCGTTGCTAGGGTTTAAGCCGCCTCCCCAAAACACAGCCTTCCGCTAGGGTTTAAGCCGCCTTCCTCTTCCCTCCCTCGCTTCGACCTCCCCACCACCACGGCCCGTCCTCATCCTTCGCCACAGCCGCGGCGGATCAGAAACCCCCCGAGCCGCCGCCATGTGGGCGCTCCGCCGCGCGGGCAATCCCCTCAGGTAAGGCTCCTCTCCTGCCCGCTGTACAGAGGATTCGTCCCAGATGCTTGATGAGTCCGTGTGGCTTTGCTGGACTATCTGATTCGTCATCCGTGTCCCGCTGTTTTGATCAGTTTTTTTTCCTTGTTACGCGGCGGCGCCAAATAGGTTTAGTTCTTTTATGATCTGCGGTGCCGAAATGTGTGATCCCCCTTTAACAGGTGACGATTTCTTTTAACATATTATTGTTTGGGGAAAGTTCGAGTTTTGGTTGAGTTGATTATTGTTAGGATTTGTTTGTATCACCTGAAAGGCTAGGACTGCTGCAGCGCAGTATTGTTGAATTTCCATGTAACTTGCGCTCTTAGTCTCTTTAGGAGTTTTAGAGATAAATATCAGTTGGACCTATTTGTCAGACATGATTGAGTATTTAGGTTTGTTTGAAGAAGTAACGGTCTTTGATGATTGCCATATCCATATTTGAGTAGTTTGAATAAGTATGGAATGCTAGTAAGATGTCTTTGAAGAAGGAACACCACCTTCATTTGTTTCCTCTTGCAACATGCTCAGTTTTCTGTTCATGTTTTGTGAATTGAAGCAGATGTTATCAATTTTGTCTGCATTTTAATCCTTGCTCAGGATCATACCTAGTGTCTCACGTTTCACACTGTTAATCCCAATATTTGGCTTGGCTAACTGTTTGCTGCTGTTTTAGGGTCCGTGCCCACCAGGTTATCAGTGCCCATGGTTGTGCAAATCTTGAGATACTTCTAAATGGAGATGGAAATAATGTAGAAAAGCATCATGAGGTTAACTGTCAGAAGTTGGATTGCTGTCATCAACCAAAGCCATCAGTCATCCAATCATTGTTCTCATCTGGCCAGTTCATGTGGAGCAGGGGTTTCTTTTCTCAGGCTGGTGCAAATTCTGGTGATAAGGAGGATGAGTTGGATGATGGGTTTTCTGATCTGGAGGTTCCACCAGAAGCTGTTAACAAGGATTCAGGGTTGACATCTTCTGATGAGAATTCTGATGAGGACACCATTGATGCAATTGGTTTGTCTGAAGTGGAGGCTGATGCAAAATCTGAGGAGCCAAGAAATAAGGCTTCAAAGTCCACCCTTCTTAAAGCTTTGTTGGAAGGTCCAAGGAATGGTGCCACTGAAGCAGTGAAAAAATGGCTTAATGATGGCAATACAGTTGATAGAAGTGATATCTTTAATGCCATTCTTAACCTTCGGAAGCGGAAGCTCTTCATCAAAGCCTTGCAGGTGTTAAACTTGCCCTGTACACTTGTTTTGTTTTTCCATGATAGCAAAAACTCGTGTCTTTTTTGTATATATTTACTAGCAAATTGCCCGTGCGTCACAACGGAAAAAGTAATATTTACGCCAAATAATATTCCAAGGTCATGACATCATCTTTTATGATTTTGGAAGGACATATATGTGATTTTTTGTATTGGTTAGTTTCTCTTAATTTTTTGGGATTGCAATCGTGGTTTGTTTTTCTTCCTGTTTTTGTAAGGACATATAAGAGGTTAATAATGCAACTTTTTACCCATGTCTAATGCTGAAACCTATTTGCAATGTGAATGCGATTGGAATTTTGGTTTTGCGCACTTTTATTTAATTTAGTTGTGCAGACTTTTTAAGGAAAAGAACTAACAGGATGATCTCATGCTCCTTGGCATGTTTCTTGCTATACTATCATCTAAATGACTCACTTTGACCAATAAATAAATAGTCCAGTGTTCATGAGGTAGGGCACTCTAGAATCATCTATGCTTTATCTTGAAGTCCTATAACATCAAACTAAGAACACTTTTCAACTCCTAAACATCTAATGATCTAATAAAAAAGAAGTGGGGGAGTACTCTTACTATGAGAATGATGCTGAAGGGTGAAGATAAGAGACACAGAATTCCCTTAACTAACTATTCCAATACAATGTTATTGGGTTAAATATGACTACCTGCGCTTTTATATCATGTCCTGGACTTAATTTAGTATTATAATGTTTCAATTTTGGAGATCATGTGAATGGTGTGCAAACTGCATCTTTATCTGTGGTTTTGGCTCAGAATTTATTCATGCATTTGTGTTGGTTTTGTATGTCAAAGGGCATTCTCTTTCTGTTCATTTCATGTCATGTTTTGACTTTTCAGTATTACTCCATTTCTGTTTCTTTCAATTTTATGCTGCAATTTTTATTGACTACCATTTTTTACTGCTATGCATTGCAAGCATGTTTACCATGCACCATATATATTGTGCCATATATGCTTAAATCTTGCATAGTAAATTTTCATGTCCGGTGATGTATCAAAATGGACTACCCATGCTTTTTCTTGAAATTTATCTGTCATCTAACTGGCAGCACGATGAAATGGATGCTTCCTTCTTTACAAGGAACTACGTAAACTGTATGTTCGACCATCTAGATTCTATCTGCAAAAAAAAATCATGCTGGTAACTTCACAAACCAATGTAACTAGCTAATAGATGTTAGGCATAATAAGTTAATAACAAAGTCACCTTCCTCTAATTGCACTCGTACCATTAAATGATATCAATTTTCAAAAAGTAACTATACTTTATTCATTGCTGCACATGGAAATTACTCTGATTGAACAATAATGCTTGTTACACAAACTTTTTTCATGTGAACAACCTCATATTCAAACACTTAACCTTTGTAGTCTATGTTAGACTGAGAGAAGATGAAAGATGCCCTTTCACAGTGATTGTTTACCTCAGTGTTTGTGCTGTTAACTCAGGAGATGTTTACTTTATTTTCTGCAGCTTCTGGAATGCCTTGAAGAATCCAAACTACTTGATTTTGGAGAACGTGATTATGCTTCACGCCTTGATTTAGTGGCTAAAGTCCATGGTGTTCACAATGCTGAAAAGTATATTGAGGATATTCCTGCATCTCATAGGAGTGAGGTTGTATACAGGACTCTTTTGGCTAACTATGTGGCTGCATCCAACGTGAGAAAAGCAGAACAAGTCTTCAATAAGATGAAGGACCTTGGATTTCCAGTTACAATATTTTGTTGCAATCAGCTTCTGCTACTCTACAAGAGGGTAGACAAGAAGAAAATTGGTGATGTTCTCACCATGATGGAAAAGGAGAATGTGAAACCTTCCCTCTTCACTTATAAGCTCCTTGTAGACATCAAGGGTTCTGCTAGAGATATTGAAGATATGGAAAAAGTCATTCAGACAATGCAAGAAGATGGAATTGAACCAGATCTTACGATTCAAGCCACAATTGCAAGGCATTACATATTTGGTGGTCACCGTGAGAAAGCCGAGAAAATTTTGGAGCAAATGGAGGGGGATGGTATCAAAGAAAACCGTGCTGCGTGCAAATTTGTTTTACCTCTATATGCTTTTCTTGGCAAAAATGCGGAAGCCGAAAGGATCTGGAAGATTTGTGAGGCTAATGCTAGTATAGGTGAGTGCATGTCTGCTATACAAGCTTTTGGTAAGCTTGGAGATGTTGAAAAGGCCGAGGAGATATTTGAGAATTCGTTCAAGTCATGGAAGAAACTCTCATCCAAATTCTACAATGCCATGCTTACGGTGTATGCCCATAAAAACCTTTTTGACAAGGGGAAGGAGCTAGCAAAGCGGATGGGTGATGGTGCTTGCAGAATAGGTCCCTCAACATTGGATTCACTTGTGAAGCTCCATGTTGATGCAGGACAGGTGGAGAAAGCTGATTCCATATTGCGTAAGCTAGCCCGCCAAAACAAGATCAAGCCTTTGTACAACACATATTTGATGATGCTTGATAGTTATTCCAAGAAAGGAGACATCCATAATGCAGAGAAAGTGTTCAGTAACTTGCGGCAGATGGGTTATACTGGGAGGATTAGACAGTATCAGGTGCTTCTTCAGGCGTATGTGAATGCAAAGGCCCCCGCTTATGGATTTAAGGAGAGGATGAAGGCTGACGACATGTTCCCCAACAGGGCTGTGGCGTCTTTGCTTTCGGCTGCAGATCCGTTCAACAAGAAGAACGCAATATCTGAATTGCTCGATTAGGTTCTTCTGGTAGGTTCATTTTGTGGTGTTGCATTACATGCACTTTCTATGGCCATCTGCCAAAATATGTCATGAGATAATAATGCCTTAGACGTGTAATGAACTAGTAGTATTTGCTTGCATTTGGATTTTGGATTTGCTACCTGAGAATCCTATATATATGTTAATCCTATGTTTTTTTTGTCTGCTTCTTTGACGTGCTATCAGTGAAGACAGACTCTGGGCATGTTGTTTGCGTGTCATTGCTCCATATGTGCCATATTAGTAATCAATGTCAAATTTGCAAGAGATGTCAAGTCCTAGAGCTGATAATGGTTTTCTAGAGTTTAGACATTCACAGGGTGTATTTGATTGAGCTGTAGATTTTAAAAAGACTGTTATGAATTGTGAAAAAGCTGCTGTGAGCTGTGAGCTGTGAAAAAGCTGAGAAACTATTTGTTTGGAATAGCTATGGATTTCTATTTCTATTTTAGTAGCTCCTGATATTTGGTTACATTATTAATATACAATTTTGTATTTAAATCATTGTAATCATAAAATTTTATAATGTTTATATTAAAATTATACATTTTTGAATTACACTAAAATGAAATATTTTACTAAAATTTTACGGCATGTTGTAATGACATGGTGGGTAATTTTTGTTCGAAGTTGAACTAAAAAGCTGTAAAAGTTAGGGTTCTTTAGCTTTTAGTTTGTAATAAAAAAACAGTTATTTTTAAAAAAGCTGGTTGGCCTTTAGATCTGTTTGGTTTAACTTCCAATTTCCTAGCTAAGAAGAAACTTATTGAAAAAGCTGAACCTTAGCCCTTTTGCTTTACGGTTCTTTCATAATGCTAAGAACTGCTAGCCTTCATATCCGTTGCAGGGTTAACAAAACTGTTCAGTAACCACGGTTACTGCTCGGTAATTAACATACCACTTGCGATCGGCACCGACCGATTTTATTTGAAATTCAAATTTAAAATTGAAGAAAATAAAAAAATTTGAAAAAAATTCTTAAAAATAGTAGGTAAATTAATATGATTTATAGTGAAATTAGTTTTCAAAAATATTAAACTATCATAAAGTTATGAACCGATAAACAAAAATACAAAATACAAAAATAATTTATTTTTTAATTTTTTTCACTTGTTATTGTTTGATTATTTGCATAGAGTCTTCTTGGATTAATGTCATATGTTCGATCAAATAAAATATCATGCTTGATGAGTATAAAACAAATATTCTTGCTTCACATAGCTTACAACTAATGTCTATAAATGAATACAACGTCGCTTATAACTAATCGAGCTAACAATGATAAGTTAGAAATACTCAAATTACCAACTAACAATGTTATTTTGTAATTTGTATTTTATTGTAAACTTATAAAATTTATGGTATTGTAAGTTTCATATTTATCTTAAAGAATAATTTTCTATGATTTTACATTTTTATTTTTTTTCCGAAAAATTATTTGATCGGTATCGCGATAAAGCCTAGTACCACAGTTATCGAGCCTAGTACCAAACCAGCGGTAATCAAAATGTGTATTGCGGTAACCGAAATGTATACCGCGATAACCGAATTTGAAACCGTTTCATGAACTGATCCGAATTCAGATTTTAAAATGCAAAATTTGATCGAATTTTTTCGGTAACCATTCAGTTACCGCGGTAACCGCTATGTCAAGCCCGAGCGGTTATGATGGATAAAATCCAATATTTGTACTCTCTCTGCCCAACCTTTCTGTGGCTATTCCGTTGTGATGTTGTCGTCATTTTGTCTTAATGGTTAGATCAAATTCAACTTTTCAAGATTTGCAAAGTGCAAAATTCAACTTGACATGATCGAATGCAGCATATAGTTTGTCCAAGCTTTATCACTAATCGACTTGCTGTTATTGCTACTCAAGATGCAGCAATGGAGATTGGCATGGCAATCCCAATCTCTCCCAGACATTTGGCCAAGGGCTCTACAGATAGCTGCTCATAACAAGGGACCTCCTCATGTCGGCGCCCAGCGCTCCGGGCTGGCCGTCCCTCAGCCGGAACACGCTCTCCACCACCGACAGCTCCGTCGCCGTCGTGTCGGCACCGCAGAAGGCCGTCCAGTCGTTGACCGCCATGCCGGCGGCCAACACCTCGCTCCCCCGGTTGATGGAGCCAGCGGCCAGGGGCACCTGCAGCAGCGTCGAGAGCTCCTCCAGGTCCTCCACCGACGTCTGCGGGGGAACCTGCATTGCATACACGGCTCCCCGGGTTCAGAAACTGCAAACTCCACTACCAATCTGCCAGGGGCAATGGCTCACAGGTAATTAACGGTGATTAGTGACGCTGATGTGAGGCAAGAACTTACAAGGCCTCCTTTGTTGGAAAAGGCGCAGTAACTCCCCACCAGGATGTTCCCTGCAATCGTTTGCCTGAATACCTCCACCCCAAGAACATCTGAGATGAGCTCTTCGGTTCCCTGTTACATGTTACAGGCAGAGTTTGTCAGAAAAACTGAAGCTGCCATTATTTGCTAATTATTTTTCTGAGTTATGTTATTTAGAGTAGTTCCATGGCTGCCAGATGCATCAAGCATTTTTCATATCAGAGGTGAGAATTTCAATTTCCATGCACTGCATGAGCTAGATTTGAGAGGGTGTGACTTGCCTTGTCCAGGTCTGGGTGAGTGAGAGCAACATGGTCGTTGCAGGCAATGCAATTCCCCAGCGCGGAGAGGCGCTCGTCGACGCGCTGGACCACCACCTCGTCAGGCAGGCTGACCATCAGATGCATGAGCTCTGGAATCATCGACAGAAGAAACACAGGTAGCCATGTCACAACTATTTCTCATCAGAGGAAAGAACATATGCCACCAAGATGGCTTGTTTAATTTCTTTATTTTGGTTCGTTGTACCCATTATTCACCAATTCATTCGTAACCTTTTTTTGCAGGAAATTCATTCGTAAGTAACTAGCTAACAAGTCCTTATTGAACTGTCAGTGAAACAAGATCGATGCATTGTTCGTCTTCTTCGAGAGATAACAGCACATCTCTGATTCAAATCTGAGTCTCCGTGGGATTTGAAATCTGAATACGACGGAACAAACCATTCAGCATTAGCAGAAAAGCAGTGGCAGTATGTCGATACCTTGGTCTGTAGTAGTATGCGGCAGAAGGAGCCCGTTCTTGTTACCAACGCACAGCCTCCCTACGATCCTCGTGCCGCCGATGGACGTCCTAACCACCGGCACGAGGCCGGCGAGCTCGGATTCGAACACACTGCACCGCAAAAACGGCGAGCAAATTAGTTAAAACCATTCATGGAAAGCAGAACCAAATCGCGCGCGAGTCACACACACTACACTAGCACTAATGCGCAACGCGGAATGCACTTCAATTCAGCGCTCGGTTGCGTTCGATTCAACAAACCTGAAGAAGTTCTCCGCACCGCCGTCGGGGAGCACGCAGTACGCGTTGGTGAGCCTCGCGAACACCCCGACCTCGCTGGAATTCTCAAACCTGACGCCTGCAAATGCGCGGAACAAATAGAATCCAAATTCAAAATCCCGTCAAAACCCCCAAAGGAAAAAAAAAACTAAGACGACACGATCAATCAGGGGAGAGGCTTACGGGACGCCATGATTCCCGGATTCGCTGGCTGGCCGGCAACGCGGCGGGCGGGAGCGAAAACCTCGGGCTGCTGCGCTCGTCTTATAACCGGCCATGTTGGTGATGGCTGGGCTGCTGCCTGTTGGGGTAGGAATCGGTTACGTTCTCTCCAAGTCGGACGCGTTTACCACGCACGTGTTCCTTTTCTATTGGGGTCGAGCTTTCGTTGCCGCCAAGTTTCCTTGCAAGCAATACTTGTCGAGCTGAAAACGAACCAAATGTTAGTGTTATAAGATTCTTAATTGTTTTAGCTGAGGTATATGAATCTTTTTCAAAAATCAATACACTGTGAGAATTTTGTATATAAATATATAAACGGACATCTTTGGAGGGATAAAAGAGTTTCCTGTGGGTTAAGGTTAACTCCACTGACCTTAAAATAAGTACTGGCCAAAGTTATTCCATCGTTTTGGTAGCTTAGATTAGTCTTGGATTATCGTAGAAGAGACTTGTTCTTGGCTTAAAGGGTTCAAGAGGTTTTCACCGGATTAAATCTGCACTCGTTA
>KE373074.1:48529-60193 GCA_000418225.1 Zizania latifolia
ACTCCTCCAGGAGCCGTGCAGCGCTGCCCACCATGAAGCTGCACGAGAGCAGCAGCGCCACGAGGAAGAGAAGCGAGGACGACGGCTTGGCGTTCTTGGAGACCATGCTGAATGAATGGCCGGCTTCACTTCCACTTCTGATCTCTCTGTGTGTATCAGAGTGAGCTACCTCAATGTGATGGCTGGAAGAAGGCAAGACAAGCCTGGTATTTATAGTGAGCTAATCTGAACCTAATTAATCGATCTTGTAGATGCTTACTGCAGGAGCCTGCTGATCTGCTTCATTACTGGTAGGTAGGTCATCTGCATTATCTCATTGTCTCTTTCGATTTGGTCAGCTTGTGATCTCTCCTGATCTTTTCCCGTGTATGGTTTGATTAGTTGGGAGTATTGATATTGGTAGATGCAGTAGCTAGAATGGTGTCCTTGTCTGTACTTTGTGTGGCCACCTGATAATGCAAAGTAAGTACAGAGACGAGCATGTCAGACAAACAGAGTAGTATGTTATCTTTCAGAAAATTTTGACAGGGTAGTAATTTGTTAGTTGTGCAGTAGCATCTGTTCACTGCGCCATGATCCTTTTTCATGTCGGTGAGGCTATTTTTTTAAGTAACCTGCGTTGTGCTTCCTTGAACACCAACTTTGTACAATGACATTCAGAGATTTTGTGTGTTCACCAGTTAGTTGGCTTTGCTCTGTCTTCCATTTTTGTACCATTTCTGAAAAGATTTTTTTTAACAAGAAAACTATAGAAACATTTGGATAATTAACCTTCTGATCTGATATGCACTTGTATATGAAAAGAGTTTTGATAGCTCTTGATGATGCACTGAGCTACTGTCAGTGAAATATATATATATCGAAAACCAGACCTGTGGTTCTCCATATGCCAGGCTGATTTTCGCCTGAAACTGATAAATTTTAGTTTTGGTTACTACTGAACAACTGGTGTTAGTTCACCGACCAGCTCGTGATCGATCAACGCACAAAAAAACTAGGAATCTGTTAATAACATCAGTGCAGCTGCAGCATCAAGCCAGCTAGCTAGTTGCCTGTCAGTTTCAGTGGCTAGCTCTAAGCTGCCTCAAGATCAAGCTGAAAAACGATTACTCCAAACTTGTCTACCGAAAGAATTTGAGGTGCAGGAATCATAAATCTCAGTTCCATGAGCCGAGCACTAAGGCTCCGCTGGCTCTGGTTAAGATGGAGGGACAGCTCCAGACCGTGGTTGGACCTCCTACCGCTTTGCTCGCCGAAAGATGCAGACCTCTTCCAAGCTTCTACGCTAATTCATCTTGGCGATGGCAAGAAGGCCAACTTCTGGCATGATCGGTGGTTGGGCGTGGCACCGCTGTATCAGTCTGCGCCGGAGCTCTACGCAATCTGCACCAGGAAAAATATGACTGTAAGTCAGGCGTTGGCTGATAACTACTGGATCAGAAGCATCCGCCATGTTTCCTCCATCCATCAGCTGCAGGAATTTGTCCAGGTCTCGCTAGCCATTGAAAACGTTGTTTTCGATCATCAAGTGGCTGATGAAATTACTTGGCGCTGGACAGTGAATGGGGAGTTCAGCGTCAAGTCTGCTTATTGCTGCCAGTTTATAAGCATGTGCAAACCGGTGATTAACCAACAGCTGTGGAAAGGGAATGCTGAACCCAATAGCAAATTCTTTGCATGGACCTTGATCAAACATAAGATCTTGACGACAGACAACATGCTCAAACGCGGCTGGCCATGTTATCCGTTGTGCCATCTCTGCTTGGTTGAACCTAAAACGCCACAACACCTCGCCTGCGGATGTTCTTTCACAGCGCAGGTCTGGTCCCAGGTGGTGAGTCGCTTCCACTTGGCGGGCATCCCGCCCATCAACACTGCCGACTTGCCACAAAACTGGTGGCACAAGGCGTCCAAGATGGTGCCAAAGACTCACCGGAAAAAGTTCAACGGCTTGGTCATTACCTGCGGTGGAATGTTTAGAAGAAACGCAACAGGCGTGTCTTCTATTCCGCTTATGAGTCGATCTCTTTTGTAAGTGAGTTAGTGATTAATGATTTCACTAATTTCATCCGAGCGAGATCGGGAGATCTCTAGCCCCCCTGTCTCTCATTGACTCCGTGTGTAACTCTTTGTTTCTCTCTTTGTCTTCTTTCTCTTTGACTCGTATCTTTTTTTTTCTCTTTTTTTTTCTAGGATTACAATCCTAGGCCCCAGTGCATATGCCCTTCAGAATCCAGCAAGGCAGAAAAAATAGTAAACAGAGCTAATAATCTGTTCCAATTTTGGGTCCGTTGGTAGAGCTTCAAATTGAAATAGATCTAGCGTTGTGAAAATGAGAAAAGATAGATCCACTATTAATATATATTTTATAAAGCAGATCTATTTGTTCTGTTTTTCAAAAAATTGAGAATGTAATTGTGTTTGGTTTGGTTTGACTTCAATTCTACCGGATAATTAAGGATCCACGAGTTGGAACCTTATCAAACTCGCCCCTTATTACAGGTTTGGTTTTGAACTCTGTGAGATCTGACTAACAAGTACGTAGTAGCAAGCACAACGAAGTGACGAGTAGCAAATTAAAGCACGTGCGAATCAAACAAGTTAACATCCTCGTGGCCTTTATCCATAATTCAATGATCCAGAAACATGACAAACGTAGGATCTGTTCTGAAAAAAAAAAAGCAATATATATAATGGAGGCGTGCAACTTTGGAGAGCTAGTGGAGAACCTAGCTAGTAGTTCATCATGCGGTCGATGAATCGATGTTAATTGTGATATACGATGAGTCCCGGGGATTTCTCAGTTAACATCCGTTCGTTCTAGCCAACTTTGCCTTTTCTGGCCCAAGTTAACCAACATAGCCATCCATATACTAGGCCGGAATCCAGCAGCCCATCACGGCTAACTAGGCCTTGGTCTGTGTACTACCTGTGTACACGCCAGTCTACAGTAAACATAGTGCCAAAGTAGCTGCACCAACCTTGGGCCCTCGTCTCCAATAATGAGCAGCAAACTTAGCTAGTTTGTCAGCACTGTTCCTCACTTCTTTGTGAGGTATACGGTTGAAGACGCACGGGACCGACCATGTGGCGCACCCTAACGCCCTGTACTAAACAGTCCCATACTATGGCCATATTTGTTTTAGCTTGAAATTATAGTAATCCAGCTTATAAAAAAAAGCTAGATTACATCAGCTTATTAGATTGTTATAATCTGCACTCTAGATTATAATAAGTTGTTCTGTTTGTTTCAGTTTATGAAAATAAGCTGAATTACTATAATCATAAGCTGAAATAAATATATGGTATGTTTGTTTCAGTTTAGCATTATAACAATCAAATTTATAGAAAAAAGATTAAATTAGATTAGCTTATTGAATTGTTATAGTCTGTAGTTTAAATTATAATAAACTGATATAATAAGTGAACCCGTTTATTTTAAGCCAAAACAATTTTTTAGATAATAAAAATGGTTTACAAGCCGAAACAAATAGACCTTGATATGGTGGGATTATGATATATCATGTATTTTAAATTTGAGATGGCGTAATACTAGAGCCCCAAACTTATCACTCAGAAAAGAAATGCTACCTGACTAGAGAGAGACATCGCCATGGCTGCAGGTAGAAGAGAGTGCAAAAGCGACTCTCATCTGATTCTGCTCTACACTTGGCTGCTACCCAACGTCGTGTTGACCCCTGTCAGAGCATCTAGGGTTTGTCAGCTGTTATTAGCCGTTTATTACCACTGGTCTTCCTCAAGCTCCGGTATCAGCTACTCCTCGTTCATCTAGCTCGAAGCAGAGCAAATGGCGATTAGTTTAATCCTCGGAACACACCTCACTAGTGTGCACTGCACTGCTGATTCAAGCTCTGCATAAATCTGCAATGCATGTCCCAGTTATTATTATATACTGCAAGCTTGCAACGGAACTTGTCCCCTGCACTAGCAGTATTCAACTGCTTTGGCACTTTCAAAACTGTTCGAGCTATGCCGAATGGCCACATGTTGCCCTGCAATTTGCCACTTTTACCTTTTCATATCTGCTATGAATCACCGTACAGCGATAGTCATGATACAAGTATCGAGAAGTATTAGATTAATTAGATTTAAAATAAATGGTTTAATTTGTGATATGTATCTGATACTTAGTGGTACGTCTGTCTACGGCCACATCCTGTTTTTAAGGCCGTTGAAGCAGAAACCTATAAATACCGAACCACATGTCCATAATTGCTCGTGCGTATTATCCCCTTAGATTATGTATTACACTAGTATCATAAATTCATCATATTTAATACTTTTAAATTTTGTTATAGATGTTATATCGTTTTCTAGTAGATGTGCTATATGTTTTATATATGTTTTGCGTGTTCAGTTATTTTATTTAGAGAAAAAATTAACATATTTGTATATACTAGATATATCATATATCTTCGTTTTTTAGATTGGACATATCAACTTATGGTACCAGGGTGATACGTAGCATATCTGATCTTCCACCAAAGATTCCAAGGAGAAATGCAGGATAAAAATAAGGGGAGTGCAGCTCGGCTGGACCGTGGAACATGCGAGAGATCACAGCGCCGCGCAATGATTCGGGACTCCACTCGCAACAGCAGCATATATTCGCGTGCCCTCCACCACCCAACCAATCGAGGCGCCTGAGGCTGACGGAGAATCTCGTCTCCGGTCAAAAAGCGGCGAACGGATCGATCGCTGCCGGCCGCCGCCTGCGGCGGCAGAACCTCACCATCATGTTCTGGGCTAAAGACAAGAAGCGAGTGATCGAGTCAGAGCATGCAAGCAAGCAAGCAAGCAAGCTCACTCTAGTACAGATAAGTAGCTCCTGCAACGGCGAGGCGGCGGCGAGTGCGTGCGTGCAGAGAGGTCGCCGTGCCGGTGTCCTCTGAGGCGTAGCTGTTTGTCATGTGTCAACCAGCTTCGTGGTCTCCTAAGTCCTACCTGCCAATTCGATGGTTTGTTCAAAATTGTTGCAGTTACAGTGGTTTTAACAGAAGTCTGTCTGAAATCTGAATGACTGAACGTCTGAACCTGTCAAACTTTCACCAATTTCAATGAGATTCGATGTTCTCATTGAGGGCGGAGAACAGCCAGGAGGACACTCCTTTTGATATCCGGCGATCGATCGAATTACTCTTTTTCGACAGAGATGCGATTGAACCGTTACTGGGATGTCTTTAGTCGAGTTGTCTCGTCGGATCCGAACTATCCGAACCAGTTATCGCCGATATCTGACTGATTTAACGATTAATAGATCTATTTTTAAGAGTAAAAACCATAGTATCTCAATTAATTATGGCTCTTTCTTGATGGTCCTGTAAAAAAAAGTACCCAGATGCAGTCCAGTGAGGGCTTCTTTGAAATTGAGTATTTTCAAAGAAATTTTGAAGGATTTAATTTAATTTATGTAAAAATCCTGTTTCATGTAGCCACGAAAGTGTAGTTCGATTTCTCTGTTTCCCTTGCTAAAATAGCAGCTCCATCGGAAGGTAACCGTTCCCTGAAAAATATGTTACCGTTGGAGTAAATCTATGGCTCGTTAACACAGGAAGACCATGCAGCAATGAGGGGAAAAAACTAAGATATCTGCTTTTAATTGCAGGCATTATGACAAAACCACGCGAAATACGCTGGCGTTTCGCGGTAGGCAGCACAGAGATATGAGAGAACACAAAACTGCAAATGGCAGCAACGCAAAAGGTGGTGGGTGCGGCTCAGTCTCCAAGAGGTCGCAACCGTTGATGCGAAAAAAAAAACTGAAAACGTTACGACCAGAATTCAGGATCAAACATTTAGACATATCTTTATTTATATCTTATCTTTATATCTTAAAGATTGATTTTTTTTATCGAAGATTCGGTTTATCTAATTGTATTTTCTATATAATTATTTGAGGTTAGGTGAGCATTGAAATTATGCATCGAGCTAACCGCGGAGGCAGATCAAAAACTTCCACGCGCACCCCGCACATCGCACACACACTCTCATGCTGCGGCTGCTGCTCTTGTCCTGACGCCACCAGCCCACCACCAGTGTGCTCTCTCTCTATCTCTCTCGCCATCTCTAATCTGGTAATCTCCATCTCTCGGGAGGGGAGGGACGAAGCACACCCAGGCAGGCCGCCAAGAACCTCTTTTGTTCTTGCTTCTCTCCCGTTGTTGCTGTTGTGGTGGTGGTAGCTTTCAGTTTGGCCATGGAGGCGGCTGCGCTGGTGGCGGCGCTGGTGCTTCTCCTGTCCTCCTCTCTCGTCGCTTCAGGTGAGCTAGCTAGGCTCCGGTCTTTTTCTAGCTCTTCTCTTTGCTTTCCGTTGGATTTCTGCTGGGTTTTGTTCTGAAATAATGGCTGTGAACCCAAAAAGAAGTCATTTTTGTTGCTGGTGAAGCTTGATGTCTGGAGTTTGTGAGGATTTTTGCCCCACGGGATGTGTTGAGGTGTTCTTCTGCTTCTTGGATGCTAGTAGTCTGTAGATACTAGTAGGCTTGTTCTTTTGTTCTGTGATGCTTCTGCTTGTTTTCATATATGATTAGGATCTGATTGAAGCAGAAGATGATGAAGCAGATGCTTATAAAAAAAATTTGAATGGTTGAATGGAACGAATTTAATAAAAAAACTTGATAAAGTATTTTAAAATATTTTTTCGATTATATATATATATATATATATTAATTATTGAAAAATTGTACCGGCCTAGTAAGTTTACCCATGCCACCCTTGCTATTTTAGAACGGGCCTGTTTGAAAGAGAACAGATTTCCTCTCGCTTTGTCTAGGAAAGATTAGCCAATGCATCTATGCACAACTTTTATAGTGATTTATATAACTTTTGTTCTAGATTCCCCTTTGTTACCTTGTTGTGTCAAACAGTAGTAGCCTTGTGCTTAGCTATGCTGTTCATCTGTTTCTGAAGAAAACTACTCAAGAACAACAAGAACAGGAAATCTCTCATCAGTCTCCCGTATTGAAGATTTGAAGACGTGTTCTTCTATGTTGTTTTTTTAAATAAATCATTCTTTCTTATTAAAACAAGCAAAAGCGTTGCTAATGGAAGAAATTGCTTTCTCCTAGTTTTCTGCTCTTTATGTGCAGGCGTTTCTATTTCTTCTTGCTGATTTTGTCACATTCCTCTTCCATCCCTTCCCTCCGCGCACTTCGTGACATGCACATCAAGAAACTGCCATAAAAGAGCCGCCTTTCCTGCAATTGACGCGCAGACTTCTCTGATCTTTAATCTTTGGCGCTAATCTAGTAATCTTTCTGCCGTTCTTGCGCAGATTGGTGCGTGTGCAAGTCAGATCAGCCTCAGGCGGCGCTGCAGAAGACCATCGACTACGCATGCGGGGCAGGGGCCGACTGCACCCCCATCCATGAGCAGGGGCAGTGCTACAACCCCAACACCGTTGCCGCGCACTGCTCCTGGGCGGCCAACAGCTACTTCCAGAGGAACAGGGCGACGGGTGCCACCTGTGACTTCACCGGCTCCGCCGTGCTCACCACCAGCGACCCAAGTAAATGGCCCTGTCTCCCAGCATAAGTGTCCATTGCTTGTTCTACACCTGCATTGCAATTCAAGAATGCGTTCTAGTGATGGTTGTCATTGAGCACTTGCATGGACTCAGTTGCAAGTTTTGGGCAAGTGCTTCTGCACTTGTATGATTAGAAATGTTTTGGATGCTGGGGATTAGAAATATGAAGAATGGACAGCACGGTTAATGTAGTGAAGATTTGATGCATGTTGCATAATGCAAGCATTGCATGATGCTACTTGCATTACAACCTTAAAGTATGTTGATGTTTTTAAACTCGTCACCTTAACTCAGTCCGACTCTGATATGTTGGCTGCCATTTCAGCAATTCAGCTTGTGGTCAGTTAGGACAAAGGAAAAGGAAATGCCAGCAGCGTATTTTTGTATCAAAATTGATTAGGGAAAGTTGATTCTGTCAGCCATTTAGGCCAGAAAATTTTTGATGTCAAGCATGAAAATGCATTTTTGTTTTAAGATACGCGAAAGGTCTGAATTTTGGAGTGTGATAGCAATTTCATGAATTTTTCATTATTTTCTCTATCAATTGGAGACATATCTATTTCTCACATGATCTCATATTTTCTTCAATCGCAGGTGTTTCTGGCTGCTCCTACCCTGCTAGTGCAAGGTACATTGTTAACTTCACTTTAATTGACTATGTGTCATGAAGTATCACTAAGTGCGGTTGGTGTTTCATATGTTGCATTTTGAAAACTGATGACTACCAATGACTCAATGAGGCCTTTTGCAAAATCGTGTTCGAGCACAAGATGTTTTCAAACTGAACTGTGTGCCTTCGGTTACAATGTATGCTCTTTCTAAACTGCAAAACTAGGCACTGTGAACTTTCTTTCCATAAGGAAGATGAATTGCATCCCCAATCTGCATCTCGGGTGCAAACAACCAAAGTTCCTTTATTAAGAAAAATGAATAGAGCAGCTTGGGACAAACCCCATATGAAATAAACTCTGCCATGCCTTACCAATTAACAGCTTACTAAGGGTTTCTGCTCACCTTTGTCTGCGTTGTTTGACTCCTTGTTGAAGTCACACACGCCGTCACCTTGGTTCGTTGAAAAAATACCAAAGGGCCAAGTCTCCTCCATTAGTAGGAACCAAGTTCATTTGTTATTTCAAGTTAGTTTTGTAACTCAGCAAATGCATACAAAGGCACACATGCAAGAGTGATGTGCCTTCAAAATGCAGGCAGCAGCAAAAATCTGTTTACGACAACGGTGGAATTAAGGAACCTTTTCCTAGCTTGTCATTGCATTGGGACCATCTTGAATTGGCTCTTCACATTTACTAGCAACGTACAGATTTTGTTGATTCTGTACTAAAACCTTTGAATTGCAATTACAATATACTAACAACATTTCCTTCCTTTATGCAGTGCTGCTGGAACATCAACCACTCCCACCACTGGAGGTACAACTGGAGCAACCCCAGGAACCTTCACACCTGGTACTGGTACTGGCACAACCACCGGCACCGGCATGGGAACCGGGACTACCACCGGCACCGGCATGGGAACCGGGACTACCACCGGCACCGGCATGGGTGGGATTGGGCCAACAGGCACAAGCAGCATGGACACCGCGGCGGGAGCAGGGTTGCATCCAAGAACCGGGCTAGCCACCATCTTTGCTGCTGTGATCCTCTCATTCATCGCGTTCGCATGAGGTCCTTATCCTTGAAGCAACTCTCCTATCTTCAGGAGTAATTTGATGATCTGTGAAAAAAAAAAGAACGAAGAGAAGCCTAATCTGTCTGAACTCTGAAGCTGTCATCCCATCTGAAAACCCACTAGTGAGTGTGGGGGCGCATCATGTTCCTGTGTTCCATTCTATGTCATGTACTCTGTAATTTGGTAGGATGTATGTCTCTTTCATGCAAGGACTATTGATCAATCTTTTTTTCCCCCATCTTTGTCTTGTAAATCTAGTGCAGCCTGTAGGTTAGTTCAAGGTTGGATGGAATTGAGAATGTTGTTGGGACAATGCCATCTTTTAGGCTGTCATCAAGTTGCTCATCCCTGCTGGGTGTGGCTCACATTGAGTCACATCCTGTTGGCATGTACTTCTCTGGGAATCTCGGGCTTTGCGGGTTGGTCTATCTGAGCCGTCGGTTACGACAATCGGACGGCTAGGATGTCGCTCTCTACCCGATCGCTTCGAGCCTAGCCTGGAATGGGCAGTATATGTTCGTTCTTGCTGTCATGCGTCGTGATGTATATGTTCGTTCTTGCTGTCATGCGTCGTGATGTTTTGCATCTTGAGCCGTTAGGTGGTGTGGCGCGTCATGGCAAACAAACGCTGCGTGACTGAAGCGGTCGTACGTTTCTGATTCAATTCAAATGGGTTCCATCGCTGGGCCGGGCGGCTTGTTGCCTAGCGCTAGGGCTTGGCTTTGTGTGTTAGCCCAACAATTTTTAATATATATTGTCTATAGAATCTAAATTTAAATATTATGTATTGATACGTAGTATATTTAAAAATAAAATATGAATAATTAATAAGAATCAATTACACTTAAATAAAATATCTTGTAAGTTAAAATTATAAAAATGGATCATATTCATAGCCAAACGAGCAGCTCGTGAGCTGGCTCGAGCTAAGCTTGGTTTGGTACCGAGCACGAGCTAGCACACGAGCTCGAGCTAATTATTTAACCAGATTACAACTATTTTAAACTCTCACACATGGTAAATTTTTTCAAAAACTTTATATATTAAAAACATTTAAAATTTTAAAGATATTTATCAACTTTTCAATATTAAATTTATTTGTTTAAACCCTCGTGGCCTATTTGGGGAGCATAAGCAGCAAGTAAAATATCTAACTAGTAAAGATACGGCGAATATGCTGTTTCTCGGTTTTTAGATATTAGCTCTCTAAAGCTATTGATTTTTACAATAAGAGATGAAAATATGTATTGTCTAGGGGAAGGATAGATTCAGAAAATAACTACAAGAAATTCTAAAACAGGACCTTAAACTATTTGGCCGAAAAGGCAGATTATCCGTTAATCTCATCCAATATCATCATTTTCAAACGGGGCAGGCGTCCCCAGGGTACAGCTAAGCTATGCCGAGCTGCCAGTCGACGAGATGATGGAGTCGGCCTGCCGAGTTGTACAAGCTAGCGCAGGTGCGGCAGCTGATGATGATGGTGTCACCCATGCACACGGTGTCCCACTCTCCTCAGCGAGCGCCGAGCGGCATCACAGCCAGTAGCTTTAGCCGACTTAACGCGGGGGGCAGGCATGCAACGCATGCATTGCGAGCAGTAATTGCCGCGCTGCGCGAATTCAGCATTGCAGAATTGCAGCAGCTGCTGCTGCTGCAGGGAGGTGGGGTGGGGTGGGGTGGGGTGCGAATCATGGCGGCGCTCGATCGCTCGGTCCCCCTCCTCCACGGCGAGGCGGATCGTCGACGGAGAAGGAGACCGGAGGAACTCGACCCCGTTCTCTGCTTTGTCGCCGCCGATCGAGCCCGTCGGAATGGAGTTGGATAGAGATAATCCATCGTCTATGATGTGAATTTGTTGTTGCAAAATCCATAATATATACACTTTGACATGAAAACTATATTATTGTCACATAGATGAATAAAAATACGAAAATATTTCCTCTCGAGTGTCCGACACGAGAGGATTTATCGGACGCTCGCGGAGGCTGTCGTCCACGTGGTACAGTATAATAAAATAATTTTTTTTTATTTTTAATTTAAAATAGAAACCAAATTACTTAACTAAATACCTTTAATCTATCCACAGCTCTAGATCTAAGATTTTTTGGAGCTAAGTTAGACCAGTTCTAAAAAATTTTAGAGCTGGAGCTGTACCAAACAGGACCTGAATCATGTTAGAAATACAGATCGATAGAACTAAGATTTAGCGTCTGTTTATTTTATCTAAATATTTATAACTAATTGGTCTAGCTATTCAGCTAGTGAAAATTTAGAGAAGCTGATATTTTCTAACTTATGAATTCCAGTTCATTTCTAGATTCTGCACCTATTGTTTCTCATAATCTGAATTCAGAATCTATACTATTTGATTGAGCTCTAGATTATAGCTATCACAAGTTGAACAAACATACCCTCATAATAATTATTTG
>KE373074.1:61458-72173 GCA_000418225.1 Zizania latifolia
AGTGACGTGGCGGGCAGAGGCAACAGTGCGAGGCCGCAAGGCCAGCGAGGGCGGTGGCATGGTCGTCTGTGGCAGTGGTGCGGTCGGCGGAGCGGAGAGAGCTGAGGTGGCGGCGGAGGCAACGGCGCGGCGGCGAGGGCAGCGAGAATAGGCTTTCGTGCGTCCGACAGAGGTGACGACATAGCTAATGAAAAATCTAATCCGTCGGATGCTCTCCACCTCTAGGTACGGAACATCCAAAGAGTGTTACGGGAGAGTGAGTAACCCGCTCGGAATTTTTTAGCGCCTGCTATTTGTAATCATATTTGGTTTTCTTTCATGGCCCCCGCGCCCCGCCGACCGCCGTGCAGCGTGGATGCGGACATGCGGTGCTGTAGCGGCGGCCACGCGGCCCTCGCCGTCCCGCGCGCCCTATAACAATCCGCTCGCGCGGCGGCGGCGCCGTCACATGCCAGCAACGACCTGGCGGGCGGGCGGGCGGTTGCGCGGCTAAACCCAGCCATATGTCGCTGACTCTCGCCTCCTACCCCTCCTCGCCGGCGCTGCGGCCGTCGAGGGCAAGTCTCATGGTGGCGGCATCCGCCGACGTCGGCGTCAACGGCAGGGCATGCGCCGGAGTGGGCGTGGGAGGCGGCGGCGGCTTCCCGGCGTTCCTTCCCAGGGAGGTGGAGCGGATCCGCGACGGGCCCGCCATCCACCTGGCCAAGCGAATCGAGCGAGTGCCCGTCCAGGCGAGTGAATCTCTCTCGAAATCGCCCGAATTTCGCTGCTCTATAGAAAATTTTCTTCCTCGGACTCTGAGATCGAGTTAGTGTTCAGTTGTTCACCTAGTAGTATGCTCAGTTATGAACTGACGATTTTCTCTGAACCAATCCTTTTCTTCAGACCGCCTTCTCCAAGAACCCGATACTTAGCAGCTGCGTGAGGCCACTCAATCCGCAGCAGAGCGGGGACCCTGTCGTGCTGCTCCATGGCTTTGACAGGTGATTGCCTGCATTGCAAGCGCGCCCAAATTTGTTTCATGCTTCAACATGCCGTGTCAAATTTTAGTGCTGTTCTTGTTTATCTTAAGAAATCTAGTCTTGGCCATTGTATATGTATTAATGTATAAGAGTATGTTATGTGTAGTTAGCAGCCTGGACCTTTTAAAATTATTAGATACAGTTCTTGTTTAGAGTGGAGGAGCACCTACCCGTTGTTGGAGGCTGCTGGATTAGAGGTTTGGGCTGTGGACGTTCTTGGATGGGGCTTCTCTAATTTAGGTATGTTCCTCCCACGCTGCATGTCAAGTGAGCTGGTTTCAAAGATTTTCTTGATACTGGTATAAGTTGCAACATCTGTTCTAATATTTCTGGATTGCCTCATAGAAACACGGCCACCAGGCGATGTAGCCTCCAAGCGGGAACATCTTTACCAGGTACATGTATCTAAAAAAATTCTGCTGGTGTGCTCGCCTCGAAGTTAATTTCCGTGTCATAAGTTCACTTACCACCTCCTAGTTGCTAGGCTATAGTATGGCAAGTTGGCAACCAGTTTCTTTGTTTGAACACATCATCGTAGCATAATAAGTTGCTTGTGATGTGAATCTTTAGTTCAGAACAAGTTTGATAAGTACGGAAGTCCAGCCCATGCCAGAATTGCATGCAAACTCATGTACTATCTCAAAACAGGGCTTGGATTGTCCGGAGTATGATATTACTATGCTTTACTTTAAGGCCCCTTTGGACCACGGGAATTTTACAAGATTATCATATAAAACAGCTCATTTACTGCAGGAGTCTGTGAATGTTCACCGTTTCATTTGGGCCCTAAACATATTTTGGTCTGCTTTTCCTTCTTTACATTTTTCTCAGTTGTTTAAAAGCCAGTTCTTTTGACACAGTAGTAAGTGCAAAGAGAACTATCGATTGAGTGCAATGGTTACAATGATACGATCTTTACATCTGAACAACCTCTTTTTTGTAGTTCTGGAGATCCTACATAAGAAGGCCTATGGTGCTAGTTGGACCGAGTCTTGGTGCTGCTGTTGCCATTGATTTTACAGTCAACTTTCCGGAAGCGGTACAAGCATGCCAAGACTTGTTGTTTTCTATATATTTCCAGCAAAGAGGATTAACAGCACAATTTGGAGAGGGTTGTCTGTATGGATTTATGTGATGCAAAAATATATCTACTTCTCTGTAACTACCGTTTCAAGAAATTCTATAGTCTGAGAGTTTGCATCATGAGAAGATAAATTGATCTTGTCCATCACAGGTGTCAAAACTGATCTTCATTAGTGCAAGTGTATATGCCGAGGGCACAAGAGATATGTCCGGAGTGCCTAAATTTGTTCCATATGCTGGGGTGAGTAGCGAGTTGTTTACTGAGCTGCATGTTATGCCTTATTTAACATAGCTTGCTTCCGCATTGTGGCATTTTTCTTGTTGATGTACTTTGGCGTGGCATCCTTTTTTTATTTCCTGATGTCCATATCACTATAGCGCCAAGTATATTCCTTTTTTTAATGATGGATATGCCTGTCCTCCCGAATCATGCATGTTGTCATATTATCGCTAAAAGAAAGTCTGTCATGGTTGGATTACCCTGTAACTTTTTTTGCCTCAGGTTTTGTTACTGAAGAGTCTTCCACTGCGGTTGTTTGCTACTCTTCTGGCGTTTCATAAAATTCCAGGTGGTCCAGCTGGATTATTTGATTGGGTGCAAGTAAGGCTCTATTAATCCCATAGAATTGTACAAAGGCAATAATTATGTGATTATCAGATTATGTCCTGGTTGTTAGTTTATTGCTTTTCCTCACCTTTTGGTGTTATACTCATATCTTCCAATAAAGTTGCTTTCTCCATCCTTTTGCAATGAACTGGTGATATCACTAAATTGGGTACGGGTATATGAAAGTTTTGAGACATCAAAAGAAAAAATATATTCAAACATTTTCACATCATGCTGTAATATTTCACTTTGTACCAAAAAGTCATATATTCCTGCCCCTAGGATTCTGCTTCTGTTTATATGATATTGTCTACAACTGTGCACAAATATTGCCATGAGTTATTCACTTATTCATAGGTTCTGCCAAGTGCCAACAAGATAGCAAAGTTATTCCATTTTCCTGTTCCTCTTCACTTTTGGGATCTGTAGACATGTCCCCCCAGAGGCTCACAAAAGAGGATTTGAAGACATGTTTTGATTTTCTATTTCAGATTGGCCGGCTACACTGCCTACTTCCTTGGTGGGAAGATGCTACTGTTGATTTTATGATGAATGGGGGTTATAATGTCCTAAACCAAATAAATCAGGTTCTTTTCTATGAATATTCAAATTACCTCTTTTACTGTTCAAGGGTGGTAATATTTCTGATCGTCCTGTTCGGGTTCATTGTTTTCTTTTGATACATGATGCTGTGGCAGCTACCTGCCATTAACCTGTTGTACTGTTACACAGCTACAGTCTTATTTTTGCAGTAAAATGCTATTGATAGTTCATGAAAACTACTACTCCTAGGAGACATCTAAATAGTCGCAGCATTTGTTTTCCTATAAGTTCATCTAAGCTACTGTCAGAGTGTTAGTGGCATAATATCTTTTTAAGATAATTGGCATAAAGACAGGGAGGATACTGTCACCTTTCTAGATTACCCTAGCCCAAATACCTATACGTTGCAAGGGATTTTTTTAAAAATCATTAGTTCTAAAAAATCAAAATTATACATATTTCTTTAGGGAAATACACAAATAGCTAAGGAACACGAACAAATAATATATTTACCCAATCACAAAATATCCTATCAACTCTAGTGGTGCTGATAGGTGGCAGATTCATCACCACTATCGACACTAGAATCTTTTATACAGTAGAGATGTGGGCATGAAAATAATGAAATTTGTTGGGAAGAAGAGTAAAAAAATCTAATGATACTTCTGTTTCATCTACAGGTAAAGCATAAATGCCTGATCATATGGGGCGAGGAGGATGGAATAATTAGCAATAAACAAGCATATGTAAGTTTATTTGAACATGCTGATATGCTATACACGCCCTAGCTTTGCAAGATATGAATATAAATGCCACTCTCAAGTAGATAAACATGCCATTTTAATATGTTATTGGGCATTCAAGAAACTGCAAAGTGAGCTAACACCGTGCCAGTTTGCTGACACCTGACAGTATAAACTGACATTGGTAAGTTTCCAGCCTGTTACTATATGCTCATTCTCTCTGTTTGCGTACGTTGCAGAGGTTGCACCAGGAACTCCCAGATGCAGTTTTAAGGCAGATAGGACAGTGTGGTCATATTCCTCATGTTGAGAAGCCAAGGGAAGTGGCAACACATGTCCTTGATTTCCTCAGAACCGAGAGAGCAGAAGAGGCAGAGCAGTGTTCTTCCTTACCATCAACAGTCGGGTATGTACTATCCTGCTGCATACATCACTCCGTGTGTGCTCATGAATATCCACCCTATCCTTCCGTCTGGCGTATTGATCCTGTTGCCTGACCAATGTGCTGCAGGACTCGCTGAACAGAATCGGATATACGATCCCACGTCTTAAAAGCAACCGAATACATCCTTGCTGCGTGCACACTGGCATACTGCTGTGTATGTGTAGGCAGCGGCAGCGAGGAGGGGAATTGCGTGCCATGTGAAGAGCAAGAGCGAATGAATCTGGACTAGCCTTGGATAATTAAGTTCTCTATAACAAAATTACCCCTCCTTGATTTGCCCTGTTAATCACCGTCTAATCACAACCTTCCATTTTCTTTAAAATATGTATTATATGTGCAGATTTTAATTTCTAGTGAGAGAGAATGGAAGCACATCTCGTACAAGTATTGTTTAGGGAAAAAATCTCACTGAAACCTTCAGGATTAAGCCACGTATCGTAAATCTCATTGGTGCATGTGCACTTCTCTATCCTATTACTTACCCCCATATACACACACACTCTCTCTCTTAAGCTGTATGTAAAGGACGCCAAATCCCATTTTTATTCTTCTACGATTGTAACAAATCCTTGTTAGTGATTGTTGTTCGTGGGTGTTCATGTTTTTTCCCACAAAAATTCGGGTCTCTTTACATCTATTTTTCTAACAATTATCTACATGTCATCCTCAACACATGCCATAATACTATCAGTCCCTCTATAGATATGATAAATAAAATAAATAAAATACTATCAGTCCCTCTATAGATATGATAAATAAAATAAATAAAATATAAATGGTTAAGTGGT
The DNA here is from genome assembly GCA_000418225.1 of Zizania latifolia. NCBI lineage: Eukaryota > Viridiplantae > Streptophyta > Magnoliopsida > Poales > Poaceae > Zizania > Zizania latifolia. The sequence goes on from KE373074.1 coordinate 66,690, forward strand.
GTATCTTTATACTTTTCATTAACTCTTGTCCTGTCACAACCACCTTCTCAACCAAGGCCCTTTTAGGCTTATCTTTTGCATGAAGCAGCCATCCATCGCCGGTAGCTTAAGGGCTCCTTTGAAATGGAGTTTAAAAAATTTAGAGGGTTTAGTTTAATTCTTATGAAAAATTTGTAAATTTATGTGTTCCCAAAAAACTCTCAATTCCCCTGAGCCGCTGGTACCCCAATAGGCAAGGCTTCATTGTCAGCTTCCTAAGCTAAAACAAACAAGTCTAAGTACCATGAAATCGAGATAGAGCTCAAAGAGCACGTGTGGTTGACGAAGCTCTTACATCTTCCGGACTGATGGTTTGGTAGATCATTTGATCAAACATGCATGTGTTTGGTGGTGTTGTGGGGGGGTTCAAAAACAGGTATGGGGTGAAGGAAACGCTGGACTGCAGTGTAGAATGCGCCATGAGATTGGGAGAGCTCTGATAATGCGTGTAGCAAAATCCATCTGAAAATGAGAAGCAAGGCAAGTGAAGATCAGAGCGGGGACTTGAGCCGTGTCGGGCCAGCACGGCAGGCCCATCGGGCCTTTGTGTCTTATCGGGCCGTGCCATCCCGACACAGCCGACTTAGTGGGTCAGGCCTAGCTGACAGGCAACGACAAAAATCAGGCCCAAACACGGCCCATAGACACGCTGGGCTTTTTTTGACCGGGCCGGCCCAGGCACCGCCGTCAGTCTACAAATTCAAATTTAAGCTCTCGGCTCGCTGCAACGATGCATGATCAGATGCCAAAAGTAAGCTACTAGCCTACTGCATGAGGATGACTACACGGACTGGTACCTAGCATTGCTCATTTTTCTTCCTTAATTCTAACAATCTAACCTAGCTACCTACTCCATCTATGCAAGAACATAAATGCATTGCTTGGATGCTGCTCAAAAGATTAAAGAAATGCTGCTCAGATCGGACGAGAGACCGCGAGCGTGACACACTCGACCCGAGGAAGTCTCTCTCGCCTCTCCCCTCGCTTCATTTCCATCGCCATTTCCCAAGTTTCTCCGCCGCGCTAGGGAGGCGCGACCGCGGCCGGCTGGCAGGATGGCGGCGGCGAGGGTGGGGCTGCTGTACGACGACAGGATGTGTGCGCACGCGACGCCCGACGGGGAGGAGCACCCGGAGAACCCCGAGAGGCTGCGGGCCATCTGGCGCAAGCTCTCCGCGGAGGGCGTCGCTTCCAGGTGCCTCACCGCTCACGGCTCGCTACCCCCTTCTTCGCTAGGACTCGGAGTAGCGTGATTTTGCTTGGGATCAGCGACGTGTCGATTCGTTTTATGTTTAGGTTTAGGGTTTAGCCACGGTTCTCTCTAATTACGCGATAGGCGGGCCTCGGCTCTGTAGCTAGTTCCGATCGTCTAGTGTGCAACCTAGGGTTTGCGTAATTTTTTTTCGCGAATAAGGTCGGTATTCGATATTCGTGATTCCAATTGTTTACTTAGGTATTAAGATTTTAAAACATCGAAAACGCTAAAACTACATGAGAATGGTGGTAAGAGAACTCGTGATACGTTAGAACAGAACTGTAGTTTGAACTACAGAATCGAAGCCCTCGTCGTACTAATTTTGGGTAATGACCAATGAAGCTATTAATTGCCTCTGTACAGGTGCCTCGCCGCTCACGGCCTGCTGCTCCCTCCCACCCCCTTCTTCGCTAGGGCTCGGAGTAGCGTGATTTTGCTTGGGATCAGCTACGTGCGTCGGATTCGTCTTTCACGCTTCTCTCTAATTACGTGATAGGAGGGCCTCTGCGTGCTCTCTAGCCAGTTCCGTTCGTCTAGTGTGCAACCTAGGATTTGCGTGATTTTTTTTCGCGAATAAGATTGGTGTTTGTGATTCCAATTGTTTACTTAGGTATTAAGGTTTTAAAACATCCAAAATGCTAAAACTACATGAGAATGGTGGAAAGGGAACTCGTGATACGTTGGTACAGAACTGTAGTTTGAACTACTGAATCGAAGCACTCGTAGTACTTGTGCAATTTTGGGTAATGACTAATGAAGCTATTGCCTCTGTACAGAAACTTGGATGCTACTATAGTTCAGCTCAAACATTAGCATAACATCTGAGGCACTCACTTTGCTGATTGCTTTGAATGGATCAATAGTTTTGCATCTGGCAAGTTTCCTAGATTGTACTGTAACATAATTCTCTTCCAGGTGTGTGCTCATGAAAGCGAAGGAAGCTGAGGATAAGTATATAGCTTCTGTCCATAGCCAGAACCATATCAAGCTGATAAGGAGTATCAGCTCAAAGGAATATGATTCCCGCCGAAATATGATTGCTAGGAAATTTAACTCCATTTACTTCAACAAGGGCTCCTCAGAGTCTGCTTTTCTTGCAGCTGGTTCTGTGATTGAGGTAATTTGAAAATTGACATGTTCATTTCTTGCACAGTCTCTTGCTCTATCATATTCTGATTGCTGGGAACAAACTGACCCAATTGACAAGTAGGTAGCTCAGAAGGTTGCTGCTGGTGAGTTAAGTTCTGCTATTGCTCTAGTCAGACCTCCAGGTCACCATGCCGAGCATAATGAGGCAATGGGTTTTTGCCTCTTCAACAATGTGGTAGTTGCTGCCCATTATCTATTAAATGAGAGGGTATGCTGTTGGAACTTCCCTCGCTTTTTCTTTTAAGATCGAAATGTGTTTTTTTTCGTCATCATTTCCTATGTGGGAGCAGCAATCTTATTATTAGATGTAGTCTAATGAGAAGGTGTACTCAAGCTTCTACTTTGTCCTCTTTATTGCAGACTGACTTAGGTGTCAAGAAGATATTGATCGTCGATTGGGATGTTCATCATGGAAATGGCACACAAAAGATGTTTTATAATGACCCTCGTGTATTGTTCTTTTCAGTTCACAGGTACGACAGCTTATTGAATTTGATTTGCTAGTTCTGTTTGTACTTTAGACTAGCATCATAACCTTCACAACACGATAGTAGTAACCAAGTAAAGTCATGGCACTTTTGTTGCCTTCATTCTGGAGGTTTACTGCACTTTGGATGGTTGTACTAGTATTCCAAAGCCAAACATGTTTTCTGTCCAATGGAAACATGGGATGCTTTTAGATAATAAAGAAATTTAAGGGCCCCATTTATTATTTCGTGGTCCTAACAAACTCATTTACTATTGACAGATAAACCAAATGATATTTTCCATTTTAATGGTTTGATTGACTCCCACATTTCACTAATCCGCACTGATTGCTCTAAGGTACTTACTCTTAGAATTGAAAAAAAAACAAATGTTGTCTAATGACACATTGCTCATTAAATAACTTAGGAAGCACTACAAAAATGTACGTGCATAAGTCTTCTTTCTCAAGTGATGTGCCAAGGAATCTTTTAGCCTGATTGTAAAGATTAATTGTTTTTCTTTGGTCCTGTGGGCTATGGCAAAATTGGAGGAGATGCACTGGTGCAATCAGCATAACTAAATGTCTTTCTGATGAGAACCTATTTATTTTAGTATATGATGCCTGGTGTTTATATATTTCTTCTGTAGATTTGATCATGGAAGCTTCTATCCTGCTAAAGGGGAGGCATCTCACTGTTTCATTGGTGAAGGAGCTGGTAAAGGGTACAATATTAACGTGCCCTGGGAGCATGGAAAATGTGGTGATGCAGATTATATTGCTGCATGGGACCATGTACTACTTCCTGTCGCTGAAACATTTGATCCTGATATTATCTTGGTGTCTGCTGGGTTTGATGCAGGTATAACTGAAAAGTTCTTAGAAACCTTTTTTGTGACAGCAGTCTACCATTTTTATAATAACATTTAACAAAATAAAATGTGCTTTTCTCATGAATGTTAGTGTTTATGTATACTGTCAATTTGTAGTTTCTCAATATCTATTCTATGGGGTGGCTGAAGTCTGCTTGGGCCAACTAGCCTAATACAGCTGTACAACAATTATATCTGACTTTGTCGTGGGAGAATACATGATATCTTCACTGAAGAAATATTGAAAATTATCTGGGAGTTTGTTGAATAAGACTGCTATGTCATGATAACTACCTAAACTTGTGTACCCAATGTCGTAGATCATATATGTTTTTGTTGTTCACTTGTTTTGAATTTTTCTCTACTCTGATATTTGGGTAGCACTGGGTGATCCTCTCGGTGGTTGCTGCGTCACTCCAAATGGATATTCCATGCTACTAATGAAGGTAAGCACTTGGAGAGAAATAACATTTGCCATGTCGTGCATTTTCCTGCACCTAAAAGGATAACATTTAGATTAGCTGGATTATACTAATAATATCAAAGTTTTCCAAGGCAGTAGCATGAAATTCGTGTGCCTTTTTCTTCAGTAATTTCCTCTTGTTGTTATTCTCTGTGTTACTGCTGTTAGAAGTTTGATCTCTTCCAGTTACTTAATATCTTTTCTTGTTTCTTTTGCTTCTCTGATAAGCTGATTGACACTTTTGTTTATCTTGTAAAGCCTGTGCTGAGGCATTTTATTAATGCAAAATGTGCCTGCTTATCTGTATGCAAAACCTGCAGCTGTTAGGTTTTGCTCAAGGGAGGATAGTGATGGCCCTTGAAGGAGGTTATAACCTTAGATCCACAGCAAATTCTGTTACTGCTTGTGCTAAAGTTTTGTTGGGAGACAAATTCACAGTTGGCACTCCTGGGAAGCAACCTTTTGAATCTACATGGAGAATTATACAAGCGGTAATGGTCTGCTTATATTATTTTTTGTCTGATTCCTGACTTACTGTGGATATCAGTAATTGTGCTTCCTCCTGCCAAATGCTGACCAGGTACGTGATGCGTCGAAGACATGCTGGCCTGTTCTGAGTAGCAAACTGCCAGAGAATGTTGCATTGAGGAGTAGGTCCTCACAAACTGAGGTAAAAAACTCAACTTTATTTTTTAGCTTGTTGGGTCTGGAGTAGGGATGGCAATGGGCCTCCAAAAACCGATCCCCGATAGTGAATTCACTTATTAGGAGATAGGTCTAACATTTTTTATCCGCGGGGATGGTTCACGGGTAGAAAACTATCCCTGTCAGGGATGTGGGGATCGGGGACGGTAAAGAACCCTCTATCCCCGTTAGCCGACGTGTACCCAACTACCCACTGGCATGTGGGTCCATCCATCCATCACTTAAATAGCATTCACAAACCCTAATCCCCATCTGTCGACGGGTCGTCGAGCAGCCCTCCTCGGGGGGTGCCTGTGGAGGTGATTTGTATTGTAGGGAAGCGCTGCACTCAAGACCTCGATGGTTGCCGAGCCCGTGAGAATAGGACTGGCCAAGAGACAAGAAGATTTAGAGTGGTTCGGCCCTCGATAGGGTAATGAGCCTACGTCCATGGTAAGTTTGGTGGGGTGTTTCACTAGTCAGGAAGACGATTACAATGTTAGGATTACAAAAGCTAGGGCTCCAGAAAGTGGTGGGTTGCTCTTCTTGGTGGAAG
>KE373074.1:114159-134560 GCA_000418225.1 Zizania latifolia
GAGGATAAGTATATAGCTTCTGTCCATAGCCAGAACCATATCAAGCTGATAAGGAGTATCAGCTCAAAGGAATATGATTCCCGCCGAAATATGATTGCTAGGAAATTTAACTCCATTTACTTCAACAAGGGCTCCTCAGAGTCTGCTTTTCTTGCAGCTGGTTCTGTGATTGAGGTAATTTGAAAATTGACATGTTCATTTCTTGCACAGTCTCTTGCTCTATCATATTCTGATTGCTGGGAACAAACTGACCCAATTGACAAGTAGGTAGCTCAGAAGGTTGCTGCTGGTGAGTTAAGTTCTGCTATTGCTCTTGTCAGACCTCCAGGTCACCATGCTGAGCATAATGAGGCAATGGGTTTTTGCCTCTTCAACAATGTGGCAGTTGCTGCCCATTATCTATTAAATGAGAGGGTATGTTGTTGGAACTTCCCTCGCCTTTTCTTTTAAGATCAAAATGTGTTTTTTTCATCATCATTTCCTATGTGGGAGCAGCAATCTTATTATTAGATGTAGTCTAATGAGAAGGTGTACTCAAGTTTCTACTTTGTCCACTTTATTGCAGACTGACTTAGGTGTCAAGAAGATATTGATCGTCGATTGGGATGTTCATCATGGAAATGGCACACAAAAGATGTTTTATAATGACCCTCGTGTATTGTTCTTTTCAGTTCACAGGTACGACAGCTTATTGAATTTGATTTGCTTGTTCTGTTTGTACTTTAGACTAGCATCATAACCTTCACAACACGATGGTAGTAACCAAGTAAAGTCATGCCACTTTTGTTGCCTTCATTCTGGAGGTTTACTGCACTTTGGATGGTTGTACTAGTATGCCAAAGCCAAACATGTTTTCTGTCCAATGGAAACATTGGATGCTTTTAGATAATAAAGAATTTTAAGGGCCCCATTTATTATTTCATGGTCCTACCAAACTCATTTACTATGGAGTATGGACAGATAAACCGAATGATATTTTCCATTTTAATGGTTTGATTGACTCCCACATTTCACTAATCCACGCTGATTGCTCTAAGGTACTTGCTCTTAAAATTGAAAAACCAAATGCTGTCTAATGACACGTTGATCATTAAATAACTTAGGAAGCACTACAAAAATGTGCGTGCATAAGTCTACTTTCTCAAGTAATGTGCCAAGGAACCTTTTAGCCTGATTGTAAAGATTAATTGTTTTTCTTTGGTCCTGTGGGCTATGGCAAAATTGGAGGAGATGCACTGGTGCAATCAGCATAACTAAATGTCTTTCTGATGAGAACCTATTTATTTTAGTATATGATGCATGCTGTTTATATATTTCTTCTGTAGATTTGATTATGGAAGCTTCTATCCTGCTAAAGGGGAGGCATCTCACTGTTTCATTGGTGAAGGAGCTGGTAAAGGGTACAATATTAACGTGCCCTGGGAGCATGGAAAATGTGGTGATGCAGATTATATTGCTGCATGGGACCATGTACTACTTCCTGTCGCTGAAACATTTGATCCTGATATTATCTTGGTGTCTGCTGGGTTTGATGCAGGTATGACTGAAAAGTTCTTAGAAACCTTTTTTGTGACAGCAGTCTACCATTTTTATAATGACATTTAACAAAATCAAATGTGCTTTTCTCATGAATGTTACTGTTTATATATACTGTCAATTTGTAGTTTCTCAATATCTATTCTATGGGGTGGGCGGGTGGCTGAAGTCTACTTGGGCCAAGTAGCCTAATACAGCTGTACAGCAATTATATCTGATTTTGTTGTGGGAGAATACATGATATCTTCACTGAAGAAATATTGAAAATTATCTGGGAGTTTGTTGAATAAGACTGCTATGTCATGATAACTACCTAAACTTAAAACTTGTGTATCCAATGTCGTAGATCATATATGTTTTTGTTGTTTACTTGTTTTGAATTTTTCTCTACTCTGATATTTTGGGTAGCACTGGGTGATCCTCTCGGTGGTTGCTGCATCACTCCAAATGGATATTCCATGCTATTAACGAAGGTAAGCACTTCGAGTTGGAGAGAAATAACATTTGCCACATCGTGCATTTTCCTGCCCCTAAAAGGTTAACATTTAGATTAGCTGGATTATACTAATAATATCGAAGTTTTCCAAGGCAGTAGCATGAAATTCGTGTGCCCTTTTCTTCAGTAATTTCCTCTTGTTGTTATTCTCTGTGTTACTGCTGTTAGAAGTTTGATCTCTTCCAGTTACTTAATATCTTTTCTTTTCTTTTGCTTCTCTGATAAGCTGATTGACACTTTTGTTTATCTTGTAAAGCCTGTGCTGAGGCATTTTATTAATGCAAAACTTGCCTGCTTATCTGTATGCAAAACCTGCAGCTGTTAGGTTTTGCTCAAGGGAGGATAGTGATGGCCCTTGAAGGAGGTTATAACCTTAGATCCATAGCAAATTCTGTTACTGCTTGTGCTAAAGTTTTGTTGGGAGACAAATTCACAATTGGCACTCCAGAGATGGAACCTTTTGAATCTACATGGAGAATTATACAAGCGGTAATGGTCTGCTTATATTATTTTTTGTCTGATTCCTGACTTACTGTGGGTATCTGTAACTATGCTTCCTCCTGCCAAATGCTGACCAGGTACGAAATGAATTGAAGACATGCTGGCCTGTTCTGAGTAGCAAGTTGCCAGAGAATGTATCATTGAGAAGTAGGCCCTCACACACTGAGGTAAGAAAACTCTCTTTTTTAGCATGTTCAGTCTAACCCCAGATTAATTACTTGTGCTCTGATGTAAGATGCATACCACTTAGCGTCCAGGTCTAGTTATGTTTTCACCAGGAATATGACACCCTCTTTTTAACACTTTATTTGTATAGAGATGGCATAACTGTAGTTGTACTTTGCGTAATATATCTGTAATGACTTCTTTTCCATCATTTTTTATGCAGTATCGTAGTGTAAACTCCAAATAAAAATGTGCACTCATGAGCTGTATCAACTCCGTTATGCATTTCAATTGATAGGCTATTTGATAAGCCCAAGCATTGATGGGTTTATAATTGCTGACAAAATGCATTGTGTGTATACCCTTGTCTGAAGTACCTCTCAGCTCTTACAAAACACTCAGTTACACAGTTCAACCTTATCAATATCATGCATCTTAATTATGCTTTGTTAATGATTTCCCTTTAGTTTGTCAATTGTCATTAATATATGTGACGTGCTGCATGGTGGTTTAATGTATAGTTGAAATAAAATTATAGGGAAATACTGATCCAATATTGATGCAACTCACATTCTTACCCTCCCCACTTTTGGGAATGACCAGCTGTATTCTTGTTCTGGTTCTGAATCTGATGTTGAAGATGTTGAAGAGCTCCCTGATGCTATTTCTTCTGTCAATGTTATTCAAGTTACTGATGATGTTGTAAGTGAATGCTTCTCAAAGTTGAACCTTGATGAAGACAAAATTGCAACAAAGACCGCTTCAAGTAACATAACAGCTGAACAAAGTCCAACCGATTCAACTGAACCACAAAATGATGGATCTGTTGCATTGTCTAAAGGAATATCTGCTCTATCTCTTACCTGGAGATCAGAACTATCAAAAGTTTATGTCTGGTATGCCAGCTTTGGTTCAAACATGTGGACACCAAGGTTTCTGTGCTACATCCAAGGGGGAAAGGTAAAGTGAAAACATATTGTCCACGGTTTCCTTCTTTCTTTTGTAAGCACCATGCTCTGTGTGATTGATTTGCTAGTTATTTTGATGTTTGACAGGCTGAGGGTATGAATATACCATGTTTTGGATCGCATGACACAAGCCCACCAATTGGTGCCATGTGGAAGACCGTGCCTCATAGATTATTGTTTGGTAGATCCTCTACTCCCTGCTGGGGAACTGGTGGTGTTGCCTTTCTCAACCCTGAGATAAACCACAATGAGAACTCCTATGTCTACATGTACAAAGTAACGTATGTATGTTGTAGCATCTGCCTACCTTTTATTAGTCCTTGAGTTAGGCGTGTTGGGGGTATGATCTCCAGTCAATCTTCTGGATCTCATAATAATTTGCCCCTCCTTTTTGTACAGGCTCGAGCAGTTCAATGATGTGTTGTTTCAAGAGAATCGTTTAGTGAAGGCGAACAGTGGAAACAGAAAAACTGAGTCTCCTGACTCTCCTTTGATTGGCTTGTCTGAAATAGAGTTTGTTTCCAGAAACAAAGCTATCCATCTTGCACCTATTAAGGTTTGATTTTCTCATGACACTGCAACAATCATGCTCTTGTTCTTGCACCTATTAACTTTGGGTACATATAATATTGTGCCACTGAAAACATCGTTGCTAGATTCTTAGACACAATCAGCAGACTGATAAAAAGGATTACCATATACCAACAACCTCTTTACCAAGGCAGCATTTGCCACTTGTACCGTGATGACTTTGTTTCAAAATTTAATGTATAGTGGTGTGCTGACTTTTAGTGATGAGTTGGTCATAGTAAGGGAAATGTCAGTTGCCTCTTAGTGATGGCAGATTCTTCTGGGCTTATTATTGTTTGTATTAACTTGGAGCTAAAAGCTAGATCAGGAAAGTTCCACGGGAAGTATTTTGGACATCATGAACAGAGTGAAACAATCTTGTTTTTGTGTTTTCAAAAGACTGAAAAACAAACGTGCTTTTTTGCTGCGGACATATTTATGATGCCACAGCAGTCATGGGCATGACTCGAAACAAATTTATTTCATTTCCGATCATTCATTTTCTGTGCTGGAATATTTTTCACATCTTATAGTTGAATTACCTGCAGAATAGCTGGTACTCCAATGTACTTTACCTTGGGGAGGAGGATAACCTTCCAATTCTTACAATGACGTAAGTGCTTCCATCTTTGTTAAGTTTTTTGTAAGATAATGTTCACATGCAACTCAATGCACCATCTGAATGGCAGTTGAAATATACCAGCAAGATGAGACCCATAAACCAAGCACTTTTCTTGAGTGTAACACTCTGTTCTTTCTCTGCAGGTGCCCCTCGTCAGATGTAGAGCGATTCAAATCCGGTGAGCTGCCATTGTCTCCTCCATCGAAGACCTACTCCGCCACTCTGATAAAGGGACTCGTGGAAGGGAAGCACCTGGATGCGGCCGCCGCCGCTAATTACATCGACACTGCAGCTACTAGAGGCCTGTGAACGTCTGAAGGCTGCTTTACTAATTACTATGCCATGTGGTTTGTACAGCCAGTAGACTGTAGTCTTTTGGAGGAAGGGACGAGTAGGTTTGTAAAACTGTAAAGATAGAGCTTGATTCAGGAGGGTGGTAACTGCCTGGCTATACCCTGGTTTGGTGGTCGTCTTATTGGTGCTCTCCCAAGATTGGTCAAATGGTAGCTGCCTATGCGGCATTGCAACCAGATATGCCTTTGTCATTGCCTGATTGGCATGATGCTATGTGCGTCGGAATTGTCGACTTCTTGTGAGTTTTTGTTGAAGATAGTTGTATGAGAAACTGGGGTAGGGCCGTAGGGGTGGCAATTTCCCCAATGGCGCTAAGGACCGTCTTGAGACCTGTCTCTATCGGTCGGGTTTTGGTCTTCTTTTTTACTTCGTATCTTTTATCTGTGGGTCAATCGGATCTATATGCTGCATATATGTGGGTGTAGATGCGAGTCTAATAATTAACTCATGGATTTTGTAAATTATACTAAAATCGGTCTAATAGTCTAATAGCACTCTTCTCATCCTCTTCGTGTGGTGTGTGAGTCTGCCACTTTGTCTCCTTGTCTGATCGCTCTCGTTGTCACTGTGTTCAATATTAGCTAATCTGTTGGGTCCAAGTTAGTATTTCAACTCGGCGGAGCGAATCTGTATTCAGTATTAGCTAATCTGAACATGACTCGCCTTGTTACTTGTTAGGACCCTAGTTGGGGGCCACTTAGCTGATCTGGGATCAGAATGCGGCACGATTTGTACAGGACGTGCGAGGTGGCAAGCAGCACTACTGCACAAGTTATGTTGGGGATGTACTAGTGATATCCAGTCCTTTTCGGATAGATTCTCGTTGATTGCTGCCTGAAAGCGACGCCGTATGATTTGAATGAAGCAGTTCGAAAGTTCCAAAACAACAGGTTGTTTGAAGAAACACAAAGAGATTCGAACAAAAACATATAATTTGAAGAAAAACAGAGAGATTTGAGGGAAGCGGTTTGAAAGAGATCCGAAAAATAGAACAGATGGTTCGAAGAAAAACAGAGGAAAATGATTTGAAGAAAAAAATGAACGTTCATTGCTACCTGAAAGCGACACCGTATGATTTCGAAGTTCCAAAAAACAAATGATTTGAAGAAAAACAGAGAGATTAAAAAACCGATAATTTGAAGAAGCTTACAGATGATTTGAAGAGATACTGAAGAAAAAATATGAATTCGCTAGAAGGAGGGCTCGAACCTCCGACCTTATGGTTAACAGCCATACGCTCTAGCCAACTGAGCTATTCCAGCTTTGTGTCTTGGCGTGTGTCATTTTTATTTGTAACAAGTATAAAATCGGTAATAGAGACTAAATGTATAATGTATTCTTTTCGACGGACGATGTAGAATACTACAGCAAAGAATCCTCTTCGCTTCTGGACAAAAGCGCCGTGCGCCCGTGCATGTTTGCCTTCGCGCCAAGCACCACAATTCGCAGGTCACATCAGCAATCCTGAATGCAATTTCTCCTTCGCCCTTCAGATTCGCAACAAAATTTCGTCGTCTGTAATGTAAGGCGCAGCGGCCTAGAGTAGCAGCTGACATGCGATTTCGCGTACGATGTGGTTGGCTGGAATTTCGTCGTCTCGAGCCAATGCCAATCTGACGGTGGAAAAGGTACACGACGACGTGCAGTCGACGACGAGAGTTGACGCGCCCCCGTCGTGTCACGTGTAGCACGGCGCGCGCGCCATGCAGCGACGTCCGGCGGCCACACCCGCATCCACCGCAGCAGACGTTTGGATTCCACACCAGCCCACCGGTCGGCCGCGACGACGAGGAAGATAGGGCCGCCGTCGTCGGCGCACGGGGGGCGTCCGCGCCTGCATTTGCCTGCCCCCACACCTTTAGCACGAAACGTACATGTGTTACGAGAGATCTGATAATTTGACACTTTCAATAAGTAACTTTGTATTTTAACATCTGAACCCATATTAATTAGTATAAACGGTCTGTTAATCTTAAAAGTAGAATAAATCTTAAAACTGGTAAATCATCGATTTTTATACGTGTCACACCGCGAGGTGGGTACCGCTCCGACCGACCGCCCCTCCCGCGCCGTCGTCCCTTTCGGAATTTCGGAAAGCAACGGGTGGGAGCGGGAGAGGGGGGCGCACTACGCCAGCGCCGCGCGATGTGGATTGGACGGTCGAGAAAGAACGCTGGCGCGGTGGGGCCCGCGCGGACGGCGACGGCGGAAAAGCAGCGGCCGTCGAGGGCGGCGGCCTTGGCTCGATTGCTTCTCCTCCCCTTTCTCGCGGGATTCGCACGCGCGGGCGCCGCCGGATTTTTGCGGCCGGGTGCGCCGCGTTGCTCGTATTTGCGAGACGAACCCAAGAGGCGTCGGAACTCGGAAGGGGGAGATGGCGGATGGCGCGCGGTTTTCCGTGGTTTCGATGGAATGCTGCCCGGAAAATCGTCTGATCCAATGCCAAGTACTTCATCGGCATATCTCTCGTTGTAGTTTGGGTACTTTATTGACCAAATTTCTAGACTTTAACTTTAAAAAAAAATATTTTGTAGTTTCTTACCTACACTCGGTTTAAACCGATAACGATAATTAGAAATAGATGTGCTACAGCCAAGGAGGACAGTGCGCAGACACAGGTGGTGAAGTGAAGTCGATGAGAGGTGACATGTTTCAAGTGCCACGACAAGGCTTGTGTCAAAGAGAAAAATGCGCTGGTGGAAAAAGAAGGGATTTGAGAGCACTCGACAGATTTCAACTGGCTCAATCTTGTTAGGATCTAACGATACAGAGCAAGGTTTTATGATGGTTAGGACTTATTTTATAGTGGTCATAGATAGAGTTTCACGACGGCTGAGACATGCTTCACATCGTCTGATTCAACGGAATGTCTAGGATTCCAATTATACTCTCACGAGTCGAGCTCCAAAGAATGATGCATGGAAATAAAATGTGACGGGTGGTTGAATGGGTTGAGTAGTGTTTTGGTTGCTGTAAATGGATGAGCCAACCTTGGCATTTGGATTATCATTACGTGCACGTGGTGACAATATTGAAGTTTCTATTTTTTATTGTTAAGAAAGACTTAGTTTAAAAATATCTTTAAAATGGAAAAAATACAGTTCTAAATTCGGACAGTAGATAACCTGACTATTTGAACAAATAGCTTGAGGGTTTCAACAAATAAATTTAATGCTAAAAATTGATAAATAGCTTTAAAACAATTTTTACATATAAAATTTTTAAAGAAACACCATCATTTAAGAGTTTAAAATACACGTTGCGTTATAATTCGAGCCAGCGTTTCAGCGAAACCGACCGAACGCTAAGTTTAAACAGAAAAATAACATAAGTAGGCAACTTTTTAGTTCGTTACCGGTACTAGTAGCAAGTAAGGAATTTTCTCTGAAAAATACAGCCCACACCAGTGGACGAAACAGCAAGCCAAAATCTATCCATCGTGGCGCCGCGCAATTTGACAGTAACCGGAGTCCTTCCCTGCCAACCACACTCACTTCACTGTGAACAGTGAACCCAAGCTTCCAAACCAAGCAACAACACGCCACCCCTCCGCCCCCACCTCCACCACCACCACCACCGTCGCCAGTCGACACCACTCCAGGGTTCAAAACTCAAAACTCCACCCACGCCGAGGTCCCCGCCGCAAAAGCCCACCATAACCCGCCCTCGCCGCCGGCCGCCCCCCGCCGGAGCGGTTGCACCGAGCGGGCTCTCTCGCAGCTGCGGACCTTGGTCCCAGGCCTACCTACACTGCCCCGGCCAAATGCGACGGCGGCTGCCGCCGCCGCCGCCGCTTCCCATGGCCACCCTCGCCACTCAAACCCTACTCGTTCTTCTTCTTCTGCGGCTGATGCTGCTTCTCACGGCTGTTCGGGATTCAGCGGCCGCCGCCGGTGGAAGCGGGGAGCGCGAGGCCCTGCTCAAGTTTAAGGCGGCTGTGGCGTCCGACCCAGGCGGGCTCCTGCGGGACTGGTCCCCGGCCTCGCCCGACCACTGCCTCTGGCCTGGAGTGTCCTGCGGCGCTTCCGGCGAGGTCGTCGCGCTCAACATCTCTTCCTCCCCCGGCCGCCGCCTCGCGGGAGGGCTCTCCCCGGCAGTCGCGGCGCTGCGGGACCTCCGCGTGCTCGTGCTCCCTTCCCACGCGTTCTCGGGCCAGCTCCCCGCCGCGATCTGGTCGCTGCGCCGCCTCCTCGTGCTCGACCTCTCTGGCAACCGCCTCCAGGGTGAGATCCCGGCGACACTGGCCTGCGCTGCGCTCCAGACGCTGGACCTCTCCTGCAACCAGCTCAACGGCTCCGTGCCCGCTGCACTTGGCGCGCTACCGGGGCTACGGCGCCTGTCTCTGGCCTCCAACCGCCTCGGCGGCGCCATCCCTGACGAGCTCGGCGGCGCCGGGTGCCGCAGCCTCCAGTTCCTCGACCTCTCCGGAAACCTACTCGTAGGTGGCATCCCACGGAGCATGGGGAACTGCAGCAAGCTGGAGACGCTGTTGCTGTCCTCCAACCTGCTGGATGATGTCATCCCGCCGGAGATTGGGCGGCTCAGGAACTTGCGGGCTTTCGATGTGTCAAGGAACAGTTTGAGCGGGCCTGTACCAGCGGAGCTTGGTGATTGTGTTGAGCTATCAGTACTCATACTGTCCAATCCGTATACGCCGATTGGCGGTTTGAATTTGTCGGATTATGGGGATGTCGATGACTTTAACTATTTCCAAGAAGGGATTCCAGATGCTGTCACTGCATTGCCGAAGCTGAGGGTGCTGTGGGCGCCAAGGGCTACCCTGGAGGGGGAGTTGCCACGGAATTGGAGTGCTTGCCAGAGCTTGGAGATGATGAATTTAGGGGAGAATTTGTTCTCTGGTGGGATACCTAACGGGCTGTTGGATTGTGTACATCTAAAGTTCTTGAATTTGAGCTCAAACAAGTTTACAAGTGCAGTTGATCCATCACTCCCGGTACCTTGCATGGATGTATTTGATGTCAGTAGAAACCGGTTATCAGGCTCAATTCCAGTGTTTAAGCCTATGGGATGCCCTTCATCTCAGCTCCCATTTGATGACTTGGTGTCAGAGTATTCTTCCTTTTTGGAAAATCAGGCACTTGCTGGATTCCGTTCATCCTCATTAGTCTTCGGCACTGATTTGACAAGTTACCATAGTTTTGCCCAGAATAATTTTACGGGAGCAATGACATCATTGCCGCTTGCTTTGGATAAACTGGGGATGCAGGGGTCCTATGCTTTTCTGGCTGATGGTAATAATATTACTGGACAGTTGCGACCTGGCCTATTCAGCAAGTGCAACAGCTCAAGGGGCTTTGTTGTGGATGTGAGCAACAACTTGATAGCTGGAGGAATTCCAATAGAGATTGGCTCATTGTGCAGCTCTCTGGTTGTTCTTGGTGTTGCTGGTAATCAGCTCTCTGGTTTGATACCAACAAGTATCGGACAGTTGAATTATCTTACCAGCTTGGATTTGAGTAGAAACCATCTCGGTGGTGAAATTCCTACTTGTGTTAAGAACTTGCCACACTTAGAGCACCTTTCTTTGGGCCATAACTTCCTCAATGGTACAATTCCAACTGAGATTAATCAGATGCACTCTCTGAAGGTTTTGGACCTGTCCTCAAACCTCCTCACAGGAGAGATCCCTGGTGTCCTTGCTGACTTGACAAATCTCACTGCCCTCCTCCTTGACAATAACAAACTTACTGGGAAGATACCTTCTGCATTCGCTAAATCGACATCTCTTACCATGTTTAACGTGTCATTTAATAATCTGTCTGGCTCAGTGCCAGCAAATAGCAATACAATCCGGTGTGACAGTGTTATTGGAAATCCTTTACTACAATCTTGTCACATGTATACCTTGGCTGTCCCATCAGCAGCGCAGCAAGGCCGTGGTTTGAATTCCAATGACTACAATGATACGACACCTGCAGATCCAGAGAGTCAGGGAGAAAATAATTCATTCAATGCAATTGAAATAGCTTCAATAACTTCTGCAGCAGCCATTGTTTCTGTCCTTCTTGCTCTGATCCTGCTCTTTATCTACACAAGGAAATGTGCTCCCAGAATGTCAGGTCGGTCATCTCGAAGAAGAGAAGTTATGGTCTTCCAAGACATTGGGGTGCCAATCACTTACGAGACTGTTGTTCGAGCAACTGGAAGTTTCAATGCAAGTAATTGCATTGGAAGTGGGGGCTTTGGAGCCACTTATAAAGCTGAAATTTCACCTGGAGTGTTGGTTGCTATAAAGAGGCTCTCTGTAGGGAGATTCCAAGGTGTTCAACAGTTCCATGCTGAGATCAAAACTCTGGGAAGATTAAGACATCCGAATCTGGTTACATTAGTAGGCTACCATCTTGGTGAGTCTGAAATGTTTCTCGTATATAACTACTTGCCTGGAGGAAATCTTGAGAGGTTTATACAGGAGAGATTGAAGAAACCAGTAGATTGGAAGATGCTCCACAAGATTGCTATGGACATTGCAAAAGCACTTGCTTATCTGCATGATACTTGTGTTCCTCGTATCCTTCACCGGGATGTGAAACCAAGCAATATTTTGTTGGACACTGACTATAATGCTTATCTCTCAGACTTTGGACTGGCAAGACTCTTGGGAAATTCAGAAACCCATGCAACCACTGGTGTAGCTGGAACTTTTGGATATGTTGCTCCAGAATATGCAATGACTTGTCGTGTTTCAGATAAAGCTGACGTGTATAGCTATGGTGTTGTACTGATGGAGTTAATATCAGACAAGAAAGCCTTGGATCCGTCATTTTCCCCTTATGGGAATGGGTTTAACATAGTTGCATGGGCTTGCATGCTGCTTCGTCAAGGCCGTGCTCGTGAATTCTTTATTGATGGCCTGTGGGATGTGGGTCCACATGATGACCTAGTAGAAACATTGCATTTAGCAGTGATGTGCACTGTTGATTCGCTCTCTGTACGACCAACTATGAAGCAGGTTGTTCAACGGCTAAAGCAACTTCAGCCTCCAATCCGAGAACACTTATGATTACACATTCAACAGTAGAAGGTAAAGATAGCCGTAACTTGTGGCCCTTGGTGATTTTTTCCTAATCATCTGTTTGACTGGATTTTATCATGTAGATGCCAGCTCTGTATAATACAGTTTTCCACTGAATTGTTCACTAATGTATCTGCAGATAAGAAGAGCAGATGTAAATTAACAACCTTAATTCCAAAGATTTCATTTAAGTTTGCCTGACTTATGCTCCTTTGTTATTTCCCTTTAAAAGAATATCTAGTGTGTGGTAATCTCATACGCCATTCAATACCACTACTTGGCAAGCATGCAAGAAATAGCCTCAAAATAAATTTCATGATTCCCTGCAAGCTTATCATATTTCTACCTGTATTTGCCCATTATTTGCAGTTGTTTTCTACAGAATATGTAAATAAAGATTCAATTTCCATGTCATCCTTTAATTGAACATGTAGATAGACATGCATATCTCTAAACATTGATCAGCATATGAATATATGATCCAGTCATTCTTCATTGTCTTGCTGTAGCTATCTAATGCTACTATTTGCATTCTCAAAGATTGTATCATTCTTGGTCCAGACAACACCTAATTGTTTTTAGTACCAAAATAGAAAATATTTGCTGTTGCTGATTTGTGCTCTGGCAAGAAGGGTAAATAATTATCAGGATGAATCTGGCACGTTATTTTTTGGTCCTTATTTTGTACTCCCTCCGTCCTATATATAGCAATTTAATACCCGATTTGATATTTTATAATACAACGAATCTGGATAGTGCTGTTCAGATTTGTTGTACTATAAAATGTCAAATCGGATACTAGATTGCTATATTATGAGACGGAGGGAGGGAGTAATATTTTAGCTTTTGGAAGACATGGTTTCGACAGGATTGAATGATGTAAAAGAACATTACCTTGCGTAATTTTAACTTGCAGTAAGTGAAAACAGAGCAGGTCATGGTACCATCACAGGAGACAGGGCCATGTATAGTGTTTCTACTTCTGAAGACTTTTTCTCATCTACTTGCGAGTTTCAGTTCTTCTCTGCACTGTATTTGTTTCAGTCTGATTTGGCACTTGTGCTTTCAGTTTTCAGTTCATGATCGTCTGGACTGGATTCCTGTAATATAAATCTTGCCAGCTAACGTATACAGGTTTTGAAAAGAAGGCACGAGCACAAAAAGGCTAATGACAACCAAAATGTTCATGCTTTGAATCATCTCAACCAGAACTAATTATGTCCGGTATCAATGGATCATGAACAGAACAAGTAATAAACTTCTTTGGACCTGAGCATTTTCAGTTAATCTGTTTATCAAAAGTGATTGGTTGTTTGCCTACCAATTCTCAGAAAGTGCAGCAAAATTGTTCCAAGTTCCAGCAACGGAACCATGCATTGCCAACGCAAATCCTACACATCATTCTCAAGACGTGAAAAAGAGGAAATGATAACCTGAATAGGATGGATACTGGAAACTTATCCGAATCCTGAACTTTGCAACAAGTGTATGCACGCTGACACCTCTCGTGTAGCCGTGTCATCGGGTCAGTCTCTCCTGCCGGCGGCCGTCCACACCTGGTAGCGGCGGAGGCTCACCAGGAAGTCGGTGAAGAAGCCGGCGACGTCGTTGAGCCAGTAGTCGTACTCGGCATAGGGGTCCTGCCGGAAGTTGAAGCGGAGGAACTGGTTCTCGTTTCTGTACGTATAGGAGCGCACCTGCATCCCCCTGGCGTCTGGCGACGAGGTCCGTCGGTGCCGTCAGCTTGTTGTCCCTGGTCGGTGGCACCACCGTGTCCTTCCACGGCTCGACGCCGACGACGTACTCCTTCATGTAGTCGAGGTACTCATCGAAGGTGATCTCGTCGTAGGACTGGTTGGTGTCCTCGGTGCGGACGGTGACGTCGTCAATGAGGAAGACCTTGGGAAAATCGATGAGGTCGGCGGCATAGATGAGCGACGTCGGCGCGAACGACTGGATGAAGACTGGCCTGGGCGCCTGGCTTGCCACGCCGGCGACATGTACCGACTTCTTCCAGTCCGCCCACTTCACCTGCAAGATGAACACGGAGTTCTTCGTCTCCGGGAGGCGCGATGTCGATGAACTCATCGAACGTGATGATCGGCGACTCACCTGCACATCGGATCAAATCAAATCAACAAACAATAGATAATTAATTGATATCAATTACGCGTGTTTGCGACGTGCGACGCATCAATTTCACATGAAACAGTTCAATTCATCGCACCGTTGTGCGATTTGTCGCGGAACGCCATCTCCGATTCGCTCTCAGAGTCTTCAGCTCCGCCAGGGTGAAATCAGCTGCGGATCAGAGGCCAGATCGATCATGGCGTGATGGCGTCATCAGATGATCGGGTTGGGGGCAACGCGGATTACGTTAGTCCACTGCATCTCGAGCGTGCGGCGGCCGCCGGAGAACTCGGGGTGGTCGGCGACGTCGGCAGTGTCGAGGTGGCCGTCCTTGGTCGCCGCCACGTCGGACTCGATGAAGTCGGCGCCGTCATCGATGACGCGCATGTACGCCGCCGCCGTCTCCTCGTGGAGCTCACCGTTGAAGCCCCGGTGCGCGATGTTGAACGGCCCATACTAGCCCATTTATGATAGAACTAGGTATGCTTGTCCAAATCGAGCCCGGCCCATCTTGGCCCTACTATTGTACTGGGCCAATACAGGGCTTGTATTCGCGGCCCACAAAGCCTTAAAATTTGAAAAAACTAAGTCCGGCCCATAACAGCCCGGTATTGGGCTAGGCCAGGTCCTGAATTTTTGTTCCCATTTTTGTCTTAACTTAAACTAATTTAGCCAAATTTAAAAACAAGAATATTAACATATATACCACGTTAAATATTTGATAATAGATTTAACCGTGCTATTTGATATCGTAAACATTGTTTTTTCATATAAAATTAGTTAAACTTACATTATTTTGAGTTGAAACAAACTAGAAACACAATTATTTTGTAGAACAGAGAGAATAAACGGGAAAACAAGAAAGCAATACTGCAACAACACTGTTGGCAGCAAGGGAAAATTTATGTTTAATGTAAACTATTAAGCTGAATGCATCGATTATTTCAACCTAAAAACTTAAGCTAATGAAAAAAGGTAATACTCTCTCTCACGTAAGATCCTATCACTCGAGATCTCTGGCTCTGATACTATATTAAATTACATGAACTAACCAATTTAATCTAAAAGCTTAAGTCGAAGAGAAAATGTGGGCAACTTAATTTATATTCCAACATGAATTACTCTATATTTGATTATGATATCATTCTAAAATAATACATATAATTATTTAAATTAATAATATATAGCAAATTATCATATCTCCGACAGCTCACATGATGAGATCTTCGAGCGAGTTCGTCAGGAAACCATCGCCAACAATTTCAACACTGGGATGATGCGCTGATGCGATCTCCCTCCAGAATCAACCTGTCCATCCAGATAGCGTTCGGTAGCGGATGACTCACGCGTACATGCATGGCCCCCGTTCAAAGCCAAAGTCAATTCGCCCTTTGAGTGACGTCCTCTTTTTCTTCTTCTTTTTATTATAAATTTTTTTTGTTAGATATGTTCACATGTGATATCCTCCCTCTGTTTCTATTTCATATTATAAAACTTACTAACCCTGCTTAGTTTCATCTATATATTAATGTATATGTTTTATATATATGTCTAGATTCATTGGTATATATATAAATCTAGACACGGCTAAAAAATCTTACAATATGAAACTGAGAGAGCACTTCTCTACAAATATATAATTTTAAATATGTCCCATATAAATTATAACAAAAACAATATATATATATATATACACACATATATATTTGTTCTTTTCTTTCAATTCCAATCTAAACTTACATATATAGAGAGCAATAATACTCCATTCGTCGTATAATATTGCAAAATAGGATAAGATCGGATGAGATATTTCATAGTACAACGAATCGAAACAATGACAACAGATTCATTGTATTATAAAATGTTTCATCTGATCTTAAGCTACAGTATTATGGAATGGATGAAGTATACCTTATTTTTAAAATTTCTTCTGACTATTTAAATAGTAAGAACAAAAATGACTATATACATTTATATTTTTATACCTTTTGCTCCGGCTCGTATATTTGTGGAGCTATATATCATATATATCTATCTTGGTATTTTTTTTATTTTTCGTGACTATTTAAATAGTACGAAAACGAGGGGACATTAAAAACCACTTCACCGTTCATATCAACAATCATTGGGGACACTTTACGGCTTACATTACAGACAGCACAAGCGTCAGCTCATGGTCGGGTGCAACTTCAGGAGGATTTTTGCTAAAGATCTTTTCAGATTTTTGCTATGAACCAACATCAATTTCGATTTGGGACATAGTCGTTGAGCTGATGGTGAATTTCTCTCAAATTTGTTTCACCCCTTAACTTACAGCAAGTAAACATCATAATAGTACTCTAATGATACCAAGAAAATTCAGTTCAGAGGTGAAAGAAAAAGATGAAAGGAAGCGAAAGAAAAGAACACCTCCATCCACACTCTAGATACGCTTGAGATCGGTCACAGGAACAGCGACGGCGTGGGGTTGACGACGATGTGCCGGAGAGGATTGGTGACGTCGCCGCCGCCGGCGTGCTTCACGAACTCCGCCGGCGTCAGGAAGTTGCCGTGGCAGACGCACACGATCCTCACATCCTCGCCTTTCCTGTACTTGTACAGGAACCCGTCGATCTTCCGGCCGTTGGGGCCGTCCACCCTGGATGACACCATCGGCATGTCCTCCGTAGTGCTCTTCCGGAGGTCGCCGGCGCTCGTCGTGCGCATCGTTAGCGACCGGAGCGTCCGCAGCGGCGGCGGCTCCTTCATCGTGCCGTTCGGCGGCCTCCCACCGCCAACCGACGACGGGGTAAGGGGGTTGTTTTGAGTGCTCGCATTGTCAGAAGATGATGTGTTCATGTCCGACGAGCTCCTAGCTTCAGCATCAGCATCAGCACCAGCACCAGCACCTGCGTGCCAAGAGCAGAGAAGCAAATTGTCACACTTGCATATTCAAATGAGATGACCTACACTTGCTGCAATGCTAATGGAAGGACCAGCTTTTGTTCAGGCAAAGTCGATGGCTCGAGCTGTGACAATGGCAAAGGCATGATCAAGTTAATCATACATCACACGCACTCTTAGCTATGCAGAAGCATGAAGCCTGAAGTATTTTTAGGGCAGTTGTATCACCTTAATGTAACTGTGATTTTAATAAAACTTTCTTTATTAAAAAAACATCACACGCACCAGCTTGGACAGTGATTAGTGTAAATAACCATTCTTTTATGCTGCCTAATGACAATATTTAGAAGTTAAGGACCATCACCTAAAAAGGCATCTCTGTGGACTGTAGCCACTATTAACAACACCGCAGCTCAACAAATTCCATAATCGACATCAATGATCAATCATAACAAACTCAATGGAAAAAACAAACAACCTATGTGTAAAAGCATCAAACATTTTTTTGTCCATCAAGAGGTATTCATTTTGATTGCAAAAGCACTTATCAGCTAATCTCCCAACAAACTTTCCAGTTTACTGAAAAAGAACCATCAACAATGAACAATGACATGGATCTTGATCAGTGCAAAACAAGAACACCTAACAGTGTCATCTCAGTAAACAGTGAACACCATCACTGTTGACTGCTCCATTTCATCATGACTACAACCCTAACCACAACCTCATAGGAGAAGATCCATGTCCAATTGAAGAGATCTATGCTCATACATCTCCTACCAAACAAAGCAACACTGCAAGGATCCGATTCCTGTGAAATTCCTAGAGTCTCATCTCGAACACTTTTTTTTGCATTTTCTACATAAATTTGAAGTGTTTCCTATCTCCTACTACTTCCTACATAAACTGAACTGTACCCTGTCAAATTCATTCGTTCGGATGTCACAAATAACAAAGCATGGCACACCAATCTGAGTGAATCATCAATTGCTAGCAACCAGCAAAACTAAAAGAATACTAGTAGTTCACCTAAAAAATTGCAATAGAGCAGTGGAGATTAACACACTAAATATGTAGTTAAATAAAGAGTTTAAGCTAAAAGGTAGTAAACAAAATATTTGCCTGGATCTGTCATGCTTGACGAAGTGCTCCCGACGGACCGCCGGAGCTGGAACCCGGTGGGGTACATCATGTCCTGGGCGTCGTCCCGGCCGCCGCCGGACTTGCTGGAGTTCATGGAGTTGCGGCGCTCGAGGCGCTTGCGCTTGGCCTCGAGGCGCTTCAGGCTCTGCATCTCGCGCCGGCGCCACCGCTCCTCCTCGGTCTCGGTGGGAAGCGAGCTGGTGCGCATCAGCGGCGCCGGCGGGGGCGCGGCGGCGGCGATGTCGTCGCTGCTGCCGGGCAGCGAGCAGATGGACGCGATGGAGGACGACCGCACCAGCCGCGGTTTCTTGAACTCCCGCGCCGGGTCGGCGCTGAAGCAGCCGCCCAGTGACAGGGCCAGGCTGAGCTCAGTCTCGTCGGACCTGCCGGCCACGCTCCCCGCCTTCTCCCCCGCCGCGCCCTCCTCCCCGCCGAACACGCCCAAAAAGTCCCTCGACTCCATGGCCGGCACACCAACACCCGCCGCTCCCTTCCACTACGCTTGCAAACACCGAACCCTACCGCGATTCAGAGATCAAGGTAAGGTATCCCTAAAATAAAACCCCCAACAATTCAACAGGTAATCCTCCGTCCGTCCGAGCTCCAGCAGCGCCAAGTTCCTCAAGAACACCTCACCTCGCCCATGCTGCCGATCCTCCCAACGACGCAGAATTAACGGGCAGCAAATGCAGAGCGCTGGACATTACAGCAAACCAGAACTGAGACCGGAAACGTCCGCCCCGCCACTGCTCCGACCCAAACGCGGAAACCGAGAGCAAACCGGACGACAAGCAGGGCACGACGAAACAGAGCAGAATTGGAGCAATCAGATCTCTCCACGCTCGCGGCGTGGAGGGGAGGAGGAAACTGGAAGAAGGGGAGGGAGGCCTCGGTGTCTTGCCTAATCTCTTCTTGCCGCCATTAACCTCTGGGAGAAAAAAAATCCCGCCATTAAACTACGAGTTGGATGCGGCGACGACGCATGGAGGGTCGCCACGTGTCGCGCACTGGAGACAAGTGTTGCGACCCGACGAGCCGAGGTCTCGCGGCTCGGCTCGGCTAGGATGTGGTGGGGGCTTTGGAAAAATCCGTGACGTGCCGAAGGAACGCAGGGGCCTTTCGCCTGACACGTTTTCGGATTCTTCTGTTCAACCAGCTTCCGTTCCGTTGGGAGGCGGACCCATTGGATTTTACCGGTAATATTATAGATGCTGTGCAAATTCTATTGTAATGCATTAAGGAGTTAGAAGCACTAAAATTAATCTATCTAACATGGAGATTACAATGGGTTATTGCTAGCCTCAGCTGCATGGGCCTAAGGTTATCTTCACACTCCATAAAAAAACAGATTTTACAATCTTCTATTATATATATATATATATATATATACTATCTGTGTCTAATCTCATACATTTAAATTAGTTCATAAAAACTTAAATATAATATAAATAGTTGAGTGGTGCATTCTCTTCACCTTTTCTTGTCTCCGTCTCTAGCTAGTCTTTTTCATCTGCCCATGATAAATATTGCATGCAAAGTTTTAGTCGATGCACGCCCATATTTACTACACAAAAAAGTGCTGATAATTTGGTGTTCAAACCTTATATAATTGGTGTGCTATGTGTTTTTGAAAAAAAACCTATTAGTATCCGAATAGAATGAATCATCTATATAAAAACAAATAAAAAATAAACAGTTAGAATATGTTTAGTATAGTTCTGTATTCTGATTTCATTGATTTTGATTACTAAATCTCTTTAAAAGTGATCATGTGGTGAATTAGATCAGTTGTGAAATTATTTAGCTAAATAACTAGATTATAATTCTCGTAGAAGACGATTGTGGTCCGAAAGGTTAGATTATATATGTGATGCCTTATTATATGATCTAAATCTATTTGAAGAAAAATAAACAAATAATCTAAACTATTAATTATATTACTTATATTACACGGTGTGTTAACGTACTTTAAATATATATAAATATTCTACTGAATTTAT